>JAXGGA010005891.1:0-74204 GCA_038373865.1 Uloborus plumipes
CCTCCAGCAAAGAGGTAAATGGGTGATCGATAAAGAAAATATCAAAATAGGCGACATGGTCTTAGTTAGGGAAGATAATCTCCCACCATGTAAATGGATACTTGGACGAGTAGTAAAGCTATACCCTGGACAAGACAATAAAGTTAGGGTAGTAGATGTAAAAACTTGTAGGGGTATTTTTAAGAGGTCAATTTCTAGACTAAGTATTCTACCAATGGAAACTTAAATTAAAAAAAAAAATGTTTCTTCCTATAAATTGAAAAAATGTCAATTTTATAACTGGTTATTTCATGTATATTTGTGTGTTTTTCATGTTTAATTTTAGTAATAATTTTGAGTATTTTAATTGCTGTATAATATGTATGTTAAAGAACTGTTGAATATTATTTTATGTCAATTGCATTAATGAAAAATTATTGGAAGTTCTTGCATGTGAACATGGCAAGGCCGGGCGGGATGTTTGCGCGTGCGTAGATGTTTGCGCATGCGCGCGCCGCGGCGTCTCTGCCGAATATGAAATATCCCGGGACTTTGCCTGTGCGAGAGCAAAGGACTAGACGCCTGAGTAACGAGGCATTCCGCCGACGTGGGCATTTTATGCTTCTCCAATGAAGCCCACATTCCATTCATATATTTCAAAATGTACAAATATGTAAATATTGTGTCCTCCGTTGATTAAATCTGTTTGTAAGTTCTCAAGATTCGAGTGTTTCATCCACGGAACAAATACAGTCCACTACTATCGGCCAGTAATGTTTCCATTACGGAACTTCACCTAATTTTCTTAAGTAAATGCTCAATAAAATAAACTGAAAAAAAAAGGAAGAAACTATCAACGCGTCTAAAATTATAAACGATTGACACTAAAAAATAATCTTTGTTATTCTCTGGTATTTATTTGTGTACTAGCTTAATCAAAGCCATTTAAATATCAACAGTTTGTTAACTAATTTATTTTTCAAAGCAATTCTAGTTTCTCGTTGTTCATAAGATTTTAACACATACTACATACGTTACCGCTAATGAGTTTCATGTTAGATTTAGTTAAGCCTTGGTTAAAATTTTTCATCATGATTACTATTAATATTGCTGTTGCGAGGCAAAAAATTTTTGCAACAATGGATTGAAAATGTAATCATTTAATGGGGAAATGACATGAAATTTACTGTTTTCCATAATAACTTTTTTCTAGTGAACAAATACCTCATATGAGTACACGGTACTTACGTTACACCATCTCCTATCAATTTAAAAAAAAATCGTCCAAATCGGTTCAGTAGATCAGATGTTATGTGCGAACAAACAAAAAAAAGTATACGCTTTGAATTGATAACCTCCTCCTTTGTAGAAGTCGGTTAATAACTAATATGTTTCATAATTAAACTAATTGGCATTAATAAAATCACTTTCCAGAGGACTGTTTTCGTAACGACCCTGATGCATACTTCCATCACAAATGTGGAAAATAAAAATTAATTTTAGTCGTTAGCCTCTTGACAGAGTATAGTAAATGTCATAAATGCGAAAAATCTTATTCTAATGGCGGATGCAAAAAAGATCGTAATTTCCATAATGAACGAATTAAAAGGGGAAAATAAAGAACACAGAATTTCGCTTGAAAAATGTTAATAGTCGATTTTAATAGAAATAAAAAGGCATTTTACTTATTTTCCCCTTAATAAAGCAAACTATGTGCCAAAAATCAGAAAAATTCTATTCCCAAACCGGATGCAAACAGATTGCATCATTTAAAATGAAGGCGTCATAAGAAAAAAAAAAACGGCAAATAAACCAATGTACTAAAGCAAAACAATTTTAGAATGTCCTTTAAACAGGTCAACTTGATCAATATTATTAATAATCATCGACTTAATCGTCGAAAATTTGGAGTAAGGAAAAATATTTCGGATGCAGGAAGATAAAAGCGTAGCGAAAAATACTCGATTGCCGGTATTAACACGTTAAAAAATATCAGAATACCAGTATAAAACTCGAACACACTCTTGAGATTAGTGGTAGAAGAAAATATTCAAGGACTTGTATTCGCAGAATTAAGAATAAGGAGTTTGTAAGGAGATAACAGCAAAATTCAGGAGTTTGAAGGGCCCTTATTTTTTCTTGTTAAAAAGCAGGAGTTTATAAGGAGTTTGTAAGGAGCGTACAAACCCTGTCTGAAATATCTGTGATACATTTTTAGGGGGGGGGGGATATTTATGCTCCAGCTAAACTCAACTCGGATGCAGCTGCATTGAAATTCCCGAAGTGGCGCGGCAAAATGACGATCGTGCAAGTCTTCTGTTGTGGAATATGAAACATAAGATAAGTGAAAAATAATGGCAAGCACAAAATTAAGAGATATTCATGTGGTAGAATCACACAGAAAACCGAAGTGGGAGACCGTTACTGAGGCGGATGCAATCTGATTTCGAAATGCGTAAAAAATCTTGACTGACAGGTAAAGGCGTGAAAAATAACCCAAATGTTAACTTTACGCCAAACCTGTAAACATTGACAAGTTTAAGGGTGTCTTAGAGAAATCCAAATTTATGTTTCGCTTATTTTTATGTCTTTGGGGAAAAAAACTGAAGGAATAAGATCGATTTTTTTTTCCGTCCCGATATCAGTCTGGGTGATTTCGTCAAGACGGAAATCCGTCCTGAGACGGAAGGTCTTGCAGCCATGCAAATGGATGGTGTTATGCAAAAAGGAGTTAACCCACAAAACATAAAAAAATGAGTTATCCAACTGTGATGGTAAAATATGTTGCTTTCTACATTAAGCAAAAATATTTAAGCCCTATCAGCATTTCATGGTAACATATCATTGGTATATTGATATAGAGCTCCATGCTTTTTGCCAGAGTTTGTTGACTTTAAAGCCCACTATCTCAAAATCAGGTTTTTGTGGGTTAACTCCTTTTTGCATAACACCATCCAAATGAGGTTTGAAAAATATATTTCTAATCGTGTAGAAAAGTCAATTACAGAACAAGTATAAAATGAACTAAACATCCTAAAACTAATTCTGTCTGCAATTTTAAGAAAAAATATTTTTTGCACCATTAATGCGACTGTAAAAGAGTGGACATCCCACAGTGCAAATTAACTATCACCAGCAAAGAATTTTAGGCTTATTTTAGTTGCTGACTATATAATTCAATATAGCAAAGTAATCACAGCAGATACATTACTTGGACTTCTTTAAAAAAATACCACATTGAATGCAATTGTTTATTTTATTTCTGAAAGGCTTGTAACAGAGTGGACAGTTTGAAACATAAAAAATCTAGGAATAAAGATAAAAATAAAAGAGTTTTTCAAAGATTAATTTTTTTTGTTTACATACATAAAAATCAGCAGAAAAGGTGTCAGAAGCATTTTTTGTGCTGTGCATTGCAAATGATTTTGTTGTTGCATTTCAGCTTAATCTTAAATTGCATTTTAAGTCCTAGAGATCATTTTTTCCTTCTTTTGCCAAAGATTTTTTTTTTTTTTTTTTTGAGTCCTTTATAAATGGCTTATGCCTAAATAAGTAATTGGTTACACACAATTAGATGGAGAGCAAATAGAAAAATACATTTAATTGGTGGTAAATTACCAAAATTTTGAAGTATCGGGACTGATTTGTACCATTTTCGCTGAAACAACAGATATATTATTATTATTAAAAATTATTCTAAACATGTTCACTTTAAAAAATAAATTAATAAACTTTTTCTTCATAATTAACTTAAAGTTTTACTTAAATTCCAAAAAACAAAATACACTTTCTAAAGATGCAAATTAACATTTTAAATACAGTCGAGTCTCAATAGCTCATAGTCACAAGGGACTGGCTAAAAGCTTAGAGTTATTGATAGAGTTACAAGCAGTTCCTACCTTCTTTTCAAGAATTTTGGACTAAATGAAAACTTTGAAATAAAGGTATATTTGAGTTTATAAAGCTTCGAGTTATCGAGACTCGATTGAATGTTATAGAGGGTCATGCTCAACATGTTCTCGAGGAGTTACGGAGCGGCGTGACAGACATGAACAGATTCTAATAGCAGAGAAATACCTTTTCTTAAAGGAAGGGATTACAAAAAGAAAGAACGAAACAAAGTGCAAGATTCAAAATTTTCTTATACACATTCAAACTCTTTCAAAAAAAAAAAAAAAAAAGCATGGCTAAGTTGTGACGATTCATGGGGACAGATGTATACATTATCTAGAAGAACACTTTCGCCAATGTTAGATAGGTTATTTATTGTATGTTATTTTCAATTATAATTAAGCAATAATAGTGGCAAAGTAAAAAATATCTAATTACATCATTGGGTGTTAATAGATCTCAATTTTTGTTAGAAGTACAAAAACTAAAAATAAAAGAATTCAATAAATAAAATAATTTGAGAATTTATATTAAAAGCTACTGCGATTAATTTTTATGAAAAATTAATCGCAGTATTATAAATTCGTTTATATTATACACGAATCCAAATGAAAAACAAATAATAATTAAAAAAACGCCTGCCTGCCCGCCGTTGCTGTGAGGATGGGAAGTAGGGTTGCAGTAGAAACCAACTGGAGTAGAAGAACAGGGTTACTATAAGTTGCAGTTATCGCCAAAATGTTGCAACGTTTTATTTATCTATGATATTAAAACACTGTTTTCAAATCAATGTTACTAATTCTTTGTCATTGTTTTTGAACGATGTTAATACAAGTATACAGCATAGGTGTAGGTTCTCACAGATTGAATTTTTAACAAAGTTTTATGCGGCTTATACGCCGATGCGGCGTATCTGATGAAACACATTTTTTTCTCCCGAGTTTTGCGAAGTGCGGTGTATACGGTGGTGCGGCTTATCTACCCGAAAATACGGTAGCTCCCTAGACCTCAGCCAGGGTTGACGTTGGAGAGCTTTAGCTTGTCTCTGTGAGTCGGACTGAAGCCACCTGGCATATGAGTCATTCATAAGCAGGTTTCTTATAGTATTCTATTTATTATTATAGTGTTAAATCAATTCTTTTTCTAACCTTGGTTTTTCCAGCATGCCGGAAAGGACCAAGCAAGGGTTACTGAAAATCTGGTGGCCCTTGAATTTTGCGGCATACCGGCTAATGCAGGGTAATACGGTACAAATTAGTAAAGTTATTCAAACGAAGGTAACTCTAACATTGCAAGGAACGGTTTCCAAAATGCATGTCAAAGTGCCACTTGGCGACTTATTTTCATTGAAGGAGTCAACAATAATCCCCTAACAATGGACGCTCTATTACCGCCTTTTCTAATCTGATTCTGGTGGGGGAGAAAAAAGTCTGGTACAGCAGTTGTACCTTCCCGTCTCTGGAGGTAAAAAGAACTGCGGTTCAACTGTCGTACCGCTCGTCTCGAGAGGAAAACTTTTTTACGAATACCCCAGTTCCAATAGGTTAACCTCTTTTAGGCTTAGCTCAAAAAATTGGAAAAACACTTTAAGAATGCAAGTAAAGCAAAAATAAGTTTTAATACACAAAAATACTAAATTATGTGATAAAATACAATAAAAATATTAAAACTGAAATAGTAAAAATCAAAAATGTACATTAAAAAATCACTTAACTCAGAGCAGCAAAAATCTCCCCAGCAACACTGGCGCCCTAGGGGCGATTTTTTTCTTATAGTTGTAAATTGCTGTCGCTTGAGCATGAACAGTAAAAAATTAATTGCTTTGAATGTTTGCCCCAAATTTTTTTTTGCTTAAAATAGTTTTGTTTCCCGCTCCCCCTTTTTTTGTCCCCAAAATGCATAGGTAATTTAATTTTTATTGGGAAATATCAACAGAAATCTATATTATATGGGACAAACATTATAGAGACAACTGGTTTCTACAGTGCCGTATTTACGTATGGGCTTAATGGGCCCAGGGCGGCACAATTGGGGGGGGGGGGGCGACACTTTTTCCATGCAAAGTTTTTTTAGACAGCAGAGCGGATCAGCCGCGAGAATCACATCAATTAATTGAATTAAATACTGTTCTTTAGTTAACAACACTGGAATGCTGGTAGAATTTTTCATTCAAAAGTATTGAACTGCAGTTTTTTTTTTACAACTCTGAAATTCAACACCTCAAGGGGGGAGGGGCGGCCAGTTTCAAAAGCCCAGGGTGGCATCACGTCCAAATACCCCTCTGGGTTTCTTATTTCTCATTTTCTCAAGAAATCCTTAAAATGGGACTTTTTGAAAGTTGTTTGAATACAAAGGAAATATAGAATTTAAAGATTTAATTCAGAACACAAAAATATTGATTGATGATAGGTCAAAAAAGATCTGAAATATTTTTAATGTAGAGAAGTAGACAAATTTAGGTGGTTAAGAATATTAAATTTTCGTTTAAAGTAAAATTTTTTGATAATTATTGTTAGCATTACTTGATACGAGTAAGCACACATTTGATAAAACAACATTCATAACAATATTTTAGAAAGTCAATGTAATAATCATAATTATATTACCAGTTTGAAATAAGGTATCTTTTAATCGACAGATTTCTTCTTCAAAAACTGCTCTAAAATGAAATTTATACTCATGAAATTTAAATAGTAAGTACAAAATAAATACTAATTCTCAAAAGTAACTAACTAAAATTTACAAAGAAAACTTTAAAATCATGTATGATCAATAAATATCTTTAAGTAATACAAAAGCATTCAATAAACTAGTTGAACATATAAATTAAAGTATTATCTTTTTGTGAAGTTAATAAGAATATATACAATACACATAAGGTCTATTAGAAAAGTATACAACTGTTTTTTATTTTCTGGGACACCTGATATAGCTTTTAGATGGCTGGGAAAGGTCATCTTTTTTTTGTTTAGTTTTATGATCCCACGTAGACATGTTTTGACAGTTTTAGTGGATCTTTGATTATAAGTAGTTTTTATTTATATTATTATTTCTTACATACATTTAATATTTGAAATAAAGCTTTGATTTATAAATATTATTGTGTGTTGAAACAATTATTCTAAACAGCCAACATTAATAGTTTGGCGCAAATAACAGAGGAAATGAATATGTAGTTCTTATCACTGAAGCAGCAGTTTTCTTTTTGGCTGAGATGTGCAAGCTCAGAAGTATTATTTTCTGGTTTGTTTTTCATTTTGCAACGTTTAAATAAGTCCTGAAAGTTAATTTTCACGAGAATATTTTTTTAAAAATTAAACCTTATTTCTATCAGCTTGATTCACACTAAAAAGAATAAAATAAAATAAATATTTTATTCCTTGATTATACAATGATTAAAAATTTCAGTTGATCTTAATGTATTTATATTTAGATAAATGCTAAAGCAGCCAATAAAATTTAAATTAAAATTGAGAGAAGAAGAAAAATAGGCGGTATCGTATAAGCTACTAAGCAGTAAACCGCCTATATCTTCTTTTAAATTTTTATTTAAAAATGTGGGTGGCTAATTTAGCATTAACCGAAATATAAATAAATATCTTAAAATCAATTGAAAATTTTGAGTATTGTAATCAAGAAATCAAATACTTATTTTATTTTATACTTTTTATTGCGAATCAAGCTGATGGAAATAGTCTTTCAATGAAAAAAAAAATGTTTATTTAAAAATTGTTTTGTTTTGAAATTTATTTGAAATAAATGGTTTTGAAATTTAATTAAAAATAAAACTAAGATATCAAGTAAAAAATAATAACAATAACAATAATAATAAAAGAAAAAAAAAGATTTTGACTTTAATTTTACCATAAATGTACTGCGCATAAAAAGAGAATGATTTACACCTACCGTCAATCTGTTCGTTAAATTTGTTAACAAAAAATTTGCAGCTACTATTATTTTTCATTGTATTTGGAAATAATTAAAATGCGAAAGCAAAATGTGAACATTAGGGCAGAGAAAGTAAACTAAGAAATAATCTTTAAAAACGGGGTGGATTTAGTGGTTGAGTTCGTAAGTTAGTGGCTTGACTACCATTGTTGGATAAACTACCACTACCACATGCATGTGATTTTAATCTTCCCTTTCAAACAAATTAATATTTATAAAAATGTAAGGAAAGATCTCGAAGAAATTGCTACGAAGGTTGTGTATAGTACTTTGAAAAATAAATAACCTTAATAGGATATCTATTGCAATAATGTTTCATGTAAATCGATGTGCACAAGAAAGTGAGGTTGGAAAATTCATACTTTTGAAACTTAAAAAGAGGTAACTCTTAATTATTTTTTTTTCGTTTTGAGCATTAAACAAATACAAAACCATGAGCAAAACGAATCACTTTTCATAACTCGAAAAATCACTTATAATTTCTACAAATGATATCTGAAATTAATTGCATTTCTGCCTTCATTTCATGCCGATAATCCTTGGTCATTATATGTTTTATGTTATTAATGTGTTGGAGTTGCCTGCTGCTTATCTAAAACGAATGTCTCAAGTGACCATTGACCACCTGCAGGTGTGAGATCTTTCAAAATTCCTGGAAAGTGTCCTTCCCCCTTTATCTGTACATTCTTCATTTCCCTAGGGTGAAAAGGAGAATTCTCGGAAATTCAAACAATAGTGCAAGTGCAGGGTAAGAAAAGAAGTTCCTTCTGAATATGTTTCTTAGTGAATATTCTTTTTGGAAAAGATGTGGTTTAAAAACTAATCATACCATGATCTCAATTCACAAAAAAACCTTAATTTTAACACATAAATAAATACAGAAGATCGGGATTTATATCTAACTGACAGATCTTCCAATAATTTAACTCCAAAGCGTGAAAATAATTCTATCCCTACCGAAAGCGTTCGGATATTGAAGAAAGACGGGAGAATAACAGGGGAGCTGGCGCGTGAGGCACATCCGACGTCACAACTCGAGAGTCACGTGACACCCCGTTTCAGCTGAAAACGAAACTAAGCTGTTTTTGCCTGTCAATAACTTTTAAAATATCGCACTGAAATTCGGGAAAAAATGTTTTTCGACCTTTTTAGGTCATTCTGAGTGTATTAAAATTAAAAATAAAAAATGATGTAGTTGTCCATTACAATGAGTGTTGCTATCATATTTTCAGCATACACTTATATGCAAGAATTATGTTTATAACAGAATTTTGTAGGTGCATGAAATAATTAGTTTTATTTAATTCGATAAAATATAGCTCACAGTCCAAATTAGCACAACAGACGCTTAACCAAAATTAATGTGTATTTGATTCAGCTATAAAATACATGATAAAGATGGAGAGAGTATTTTGTTCATTGTAGAGCAATGCATCAGCCCTGTGTATACTATGCAGTTTATTATTAATAAATAGAAAAATATATTTTTTTTACCTTTCTGCTGAAGGAAGTTCTTGTTTTATTAGTTTTTTTTCCAATTGTGAAATTTTCAACAATTGTGCTTTGATTTTGGCCTGATGTTCCTCTATCTACAACAAAAAGAAAAAAACATCAAAATTGTATCTACTTTAATGCTACCCCTATCAATCCGTCAACCCTTTTCTCTGATATTATAGCTGGCACCGTATTACAATTACCCTTCTGCCTTCTTTTTATGTTTGGGCTGACATTTTTAATTTTAAAGCTTTTCTTCTCAGGTTAAGTATTAATTATACTATTATAAGCTTACTGGACTGGTTATGTGTGAATAACTTAGCAGTTAGGAAAATATATTTACATTAAATTCTGAGCATATGTAAGAATGTTTGTATTGAATGTTGCTCTAACTTCTCCTGAATGCCAGTGAATTGACTATTGATCCAGATTAATCGGTAATCGATAATCAGCTAATTTTCTTGTTGGTGTATCTGTAGTGTAAACGCAATACCAATTTCATCGAAAAACAACAAGAACCACGTCACTTATACGTAAATACATTGATTTCTCAAAGTTGGGGGTGGGGGGGCTTAAATGACGTGCCTGTGTAGCTAATCGAAGCTGAGCTCTTTCATTCTTTTCAATTTTTTGTGCATTTTAACATTTTAGATATGTTCATTTTAACATATTCAGTCTATTTACCTTTTTTAAGCACAAAAAGTAAGATCTGAGAACTATCAGTACCATAACCTGGAATAGGTATCATAATTGATATCATTGAATGTCGCTGTTCAAAATACATTTTGGGAAGACGAACTGGGATAAATGAAAACATAAGCACATGAAATATATTTTCTAATAAAGGTTTTATGCCAACTGCTACCAATGATGCTATCATTTCTCACCGAACAAGAATAATCACACTGCATAATAAAAGCATGCATTTTTACTAAAATTGAATGAAAATTATGTTTTGCAAAAATGCAGTTGAACAAGTAATATTTATTCCTATAGATAAACATATGTTTGCAAATAAATAAATTATAAAAGTTCTGGTCTTTTTCGGTAAACAGTAGTGAAAAAAAAAAAGAGATGACATTTCTTATCATTGTTTTGAAAAAAAAAAAAAAGCAATGAGATTCGAAATTATTATTGGATACAGTTCGACATTATTTATGTAATTTTTCCTAACTACTTACATTCTTCATGACCGACATCTTAAATTTATTTCAGCAATAACGAATTTACGTTAAAGCAGAAAAAAATGGTTAAACAAGAAACACTTGAAATTGTAAGAAACAAAGTTGTACTCGTTCAAGAATTTGAAAAACACATTTTAACAATTATATTTAAACGATTGTTTTTTGACAAAATAAAAAGAGAAAAAAAGAACATAAATGCGAATAGTGGCGCCATCTAGTACACGTAATACACAAAGTAAACGTGTCGGAGCTAAAAACCTACAGCTTAGTACAATTATTTACCAAAAACTATTATCTTATTTATTTTTTTAGTGAAAGAGATGGTGAGTTACTGAAACGAATTAATTCTTCAGCGCGAATGAGCCACTTCGATTTGCATTTTACACATCACTCACTGGTTAGTTCTAGAGTCCTATATCAATTAGTTCAAACCATTTTAAGGTTAATTCAAGCATTTACGTCAGTCCCTCCCTTTTTGCACTGAATCAAGTATGGGACTATACAATATATTTTCTGCAACATTATGGAATCGAACTGTTTTGCAAAATCCCATAAAAAAATAATATATATTTGTATAAAGTATATTTGATAATGGCAACAATTTTGCTGAATGTAATTGTCCAATCGCCGTACGAGATCATTAGTTTACTACATCGGTGTTTACTTTGCTTTTCTGTTTTTGTGTGTTCCGTGGTTGTGATATTATTTTGTAATTGAACGTTTAGATGAAGAATTTTTTAACTTTTACAATTATGCATGAAAAAAAGAACCATCCTTCTCGAAAAAGGTATTATTTTCTGTTTTTTTTTTCTCTTGATATTTGGTGTCTTTTAAAGTGTTTACAATCACATGTTGGTTTGTTTATAAACATCATTGATCTGTCAAATATTTCTTCTGGAAACTGAACATGATTGCTACTCTAGATAAGCCAGTTGATTATTATTTTAAGGTTTCTGGGGAAAATCTTACAAAAGTTTGAGTGAGTAAGATTTCAGTTTTACTTTTAATCGGTGAACTTCAATTTGTCAACTACGTTTTTAGAGTCAAACATTTTATAGTTTCTTTGTATTGTTGAAAAATGGGATATTGAGCTTTAAATTTACACAGGTAGTTAATTAAAATCTCACAACTAACACTGCCCTCTTTCTTTTTGCCCATTTTTCTTATTCTTATTTTCATTGCATGCTCATGAGGTAATCAAACATAGGTTTAAAATGTGTTTTTCTTTGGGTACTCCAGTATGTTTTCCATTTCTTTCTGCAATATTACCAAAAATCCCTAAAAATTGCATTTTTAGAACCATAATTTTGAGAAATTAACTAGAACCATCAAATCCTCCCCATAAAAAAGTAATATTCCAAGTGAATTCAATAAAGGGTCAAGACTTCAAGATTTCCAGTATTTAAGTTTTCAAGTTGTTTTAATTCAAGGACACCAAGATCCACCTTTCAAAGTAGTACAACGGAACGCCACTACAACGCGACCCGACCGACACAGAACGGTTATAATGCAAATTTTCCCCGAGAAACCGTTTCCAAGCAATGCGAATTCCTCTCCTGTACAACACGAAATTTTTGGGAAGAAAACGCTGGGCGTTAACATCGACTAGGTTGTTTATTAAATATTGGTTTCGTAATGGATAGGGATGCACCAATAAGATCATTGGCCAATTATCGATTACTCGGCTGAAGAAAATTGGCCGATTAATACCCAGGATGACTGTTTTTAATATTACCCATTTCACCATCATTGTGTTCTTTTACAATTCTGATATTAGCAATAGTTACTTCTGAGCAAGATTTGACATTAGCAATAGTTACTTCTGAGAAAAGATTAATTTTTTTTCATTTTTCTAATGCCGAAATAATTCAAAATTTTAACCAACTTTTATATTATTGTTAATAAGATTATTAACACATAACATCATTTACACATGGTTAATTATGTTAACTAGGCATGTAAATCAAATTAAAAAAAAATAAAATGGAGAAGGCTGTTTTTAGGAGTATATTTAATTTAAATTTATTTTTCAATTATTAGTAACCGTTTTATTCAAGACTTTTATTTTGGAAAATTTGAGGCTATCTAAAAGCACTATGCTAAAGAGAAAAGTATTGCCACATGAAGAATATTACTACATTATCTATATTGCATGTATTTATTCAAAGTAGAAACATTGATTTGTTAAAAAATAGAGAATAAACTGTGACGATTATTTTTTATATATTTCCTTTTTTTTTTTGAATTATTTGTCATTTTTACTCACTACGCTTCCAAATTACATGTGATACGGTGCTCTGACTCAGAAGCTTTGAGCACGGTAACAAACCGTGATAACAATTGCGTTGTGTTAGTGGTATCTCCGTCCATGAATTAAGACTCGTTTTAAAGGAATACTCGATTTATTTAATGATTAGACAAGACAACAGATGTGGGGAGGAGAGAGTGCAACGGACTTACCCAGAGGGGCCCATCTTGCTCGTGTGCCCCTTTCATTCCGTTTTTCACATCGAAGTGCCTGTTTACGAATCGCCCGCCGACTTCTTTCTCTGTGCGTCGTAACCTCTCTCTTTTAGCCGAGACGCTCTTAGCGCCGGCTGTCCGTGACCTCTGAACTTAGCTGAACGCAGCTCTCCGTAACACATGTGATACTTATGTTTGCAGAAAATTATTTATTTCTTGTTTATAAATTTATTTATTGTATTTTCTTGCTCAAGACATACTAAAAGTAATTTTTTAAACATATTTTTCTGCGGGTTGATTGGCATAATTTGACAGATTATAAATAAAATAAAATACTCATGTTTTTGAATTCCAATTTAAAAGTTCAGATATTTGATTATTCCCAATAGTGTCAACAGAATATCAGCTGTGAGGGTTATCTTTTTATATTCCATTCAGTTTTACCCACTCTATGAACTATTTGTTTTTATTATTTTATGGAAATTCCGGGCTGGGCTGTTGTGCGGTGGTATGAATGGAGTTTTCCCAAACGTTTCGGCCGCATCTGTGGCGGCCATCTTCAGTAGTGTTGATGAAGCTTCCAGGGAAGATTCCTCGCAACAACTGGTACAGTTTTCAAGTTGTTTACTGTATTTATCAGAGGAGTACTCTCTTCATCATTGTCTGCTATTGACTGATGAACGCTGGCTGTGCTCCTCTTTCCCGGTTGGCTGCAGTAGCCAAGCTACCGCTATCTTCTTTCTGGCTAGAGAATTCCTGTCTCTGGTTGGATAGTGGTTTTTCGCTCGTTAATCCTTTTCAATACAGGATGCCAGATTTTGTTGATTTTACACCTTCCTCCTTCCTGTTAAATTTGTTGAAATGTTTAAATATTTCAATTGCTTCTCTGTTCAGTCTGGCGTAGTAGTGGGAGGTCAATGACAATATTTTCGTTTTCTTAATTTCAATGTCTTGGATACCATCACTTTCACTTTGTTTTTACTCTGTATACTTTCATACAACATGTTTAGTAAGGATAGCAGATTATTACATTTATGTACTGTTAATGAAATTGTTCATCATAGTTTCTTAGAGAAGGTATACTTTAAAAGTAATATTTAAAAAATATTTTTTCAGCTGATTAATCGGCAAATTGTTGCCGATTATTGATAGTCCGCAAAGCAGTAGATTATGGCCGATTAATCCTTTCTGCCGATTAATCAGTGCCTTACTAGTAATGGACTTAGATCTGTTTAGCACCACTGAAAGTGGAAGTTCCCACACCGTGTGAATCTTAACATCACTTTGACTCAGCATATTCAAATAACCGTTCTGTATTCCTCATATATTTTTCATTCTTCATATGAACAGTGAAGCGAGATAATGCTACCTAAGCCTGCTCTTAAATCTGAAGTGCGTGATGATGGAAAGAAAAAGAAGAAGGTTCTGACCATTTGTGAAAAAATTTGAATTCTTGATATGTTGGAACAACTAAAAATTGTGTTGTGGGTTGCACAAAAATTGGGCGGCAATAAATTGCAAGAAGTGGATCCGTTATACGTGAGGGGTAAGTTCCAATCAAAAGATTTCATTTCAGTTGCATTGGAATTACAGGTAAGATGCTTTCCAATTTTAAGTTTTCGTTTCTGCGAAACGAAAAATCTTGTTGGCAGTGGAACTTAAAACGCAAATTAAATTCATTTTTAAATCTGTTTTTGCATAAATGGAAAAGAAACTTAATGCTATGAACATATTAAGGCTTTTTAATTTTTGAATTTGTAGTTAGCGCTGTTCAGCTATCAATTGCGGAAAATTCGTCATGTCAGCAGCGTTGAAGTAGACGCAATTTATAACGAAATTGATGCATGCACCAATGTTTTTCAAGTACAAAGATTTTAAGTGCATCGTTTTTCCTGCCAAATGTTCTCATCGTTGAAAAGAAGTTTATTTTTTTAAATATGCTTCAAAAACATTGTTTTCTCCCCAAAATTTGAGTTCTCAATCTAAATCATCGCTGTTTTTCACCCTCTTTTCTTTTACATCAATATTCAGGTCTTCCTTTATAACTACTGCCCCCACACTATAAGTTTGTTTTAAAATTTAAAAATTACAATTAATTTTGCGCAAACATCCCTCCCTCTCCAAAATCTGAAGGTATTGAGTTCATTCCATTTTTTAAGCTGGTTTCAAAAATTTTATTTTATTTTGATTTTAAAATATTAACCTATTTGTCTGGAAAATTTTCTCCGTCAAAAATTTTGTCACACTTATTTAAACTTTCGGCAAACTTTAATTAGTCTCTAACTTTATTGTTTATGTTACAAAAAAAAAAACGTTCAGGATGTGTAAATACTAATATAGTCTAAGTAATAATTGTCTTTTTTTGAAATATAATTGTTAGTGCAAGTGTTTACTTTTTATTCGTTCATACTTTCAGCTAATACTGTTTACAAAGGAATGGGAAAATTCAAGAAAATTTTGAGAAATAAGATGGTAAAAATAGTAACGTCCTAAAGAAGTTGCGAAAAAATGACCAAGTCGTAAAAAATATTAAAGATTCAAGTTTTTGTTTTTATTTTAGTGTTTTCATTCAAGCGTTATTTCTATCTCAATTTATTATTATCAATTTCAGTTTACAAAAATCTTTTAAATGGAAATTTTCAACATGAGGTAATATAATTCATTGGCGAAATATACAGGGGTCAATCCAGGATATTTGACCAAGGTCCTGTTTTTGGAATTTTGTGAAAAATAGTTTGGAATTTCGTGAAAACTAATTCGTAATTTTGTGAAAAATAGTTACGGCAAGACATATTCCCGATCGTTCTTTAAACTTGGATTTCTGTGAAGAGTCAGTTTACGAGTGTGGGATTTTTGTGTAAGGTCCATTATTGAGATGAGAGTATTTTGTGAAGGGTCCCTTTTTGAGTTTCTCAGTTTTGTGAAAGGTCCCATTTTGAGTGACTGAATTTTGTGAAGGGTTCTTTAACGGACCTAATTTCTCTCTACTCACTGATATAAATTGCAATTTATGCACCTATTACATGTATTACTACATATTTATATTATAATACTGATACGTTAAACAGGTCATGTATTATGTACATTAAGTATGAAATCTCATAATTGTCAGATCTGTCACATTCGCATAAGATGGGTAACACTGAAAGCCAACCCCCCTAAAATGGGGGTGAATATTCAAATTGACCTTGCCCCTAATTTCAAAAAAAATCTGTTACTAATGTGTAGTTGAAATACCCTATTAGTTTTATTTTCTAAGCATCTTTAAAAATTGAAAATTTCCATATCCAAATTGGCACTTTTCCTGATATTCATCCATATGTCTCATTTGGAACATATTCTACTAAATTAAAATTTTAAAATTGATTTATAAAGGCTGTACAAGAAACCCATGGAGACTGCAGGTTTCCCACCTGTGGTATATGAGCCAATATTTAGAAAAGTGCCAATTTGAAGTTGGAGTTTTCTGGAAAAAAAAATTTTTTTCAGAAAAAACTAATATTGGATTTTAAGTCTAAATTGGGTCTAAATGCAAGAAAATAAAAGGGGGGAGGTCAAGGAAGTTATTTACTCCCTCCTTAGATTACTCACTTTTAAGCCGTTACAGATCGGATGAATGTTACAGATCTGATGTTAATATGAGCTACATATTTGAGTTTATGCTTTCAGTCTTCGTTAACATCTGTAAATATGATATCAATTCCTTGCATTTTTAACATAGTATTAAGATAATTATATTAAAATATATATATTAGGCTAAAAAATCAAATTTCATTATAAAAAAGCATTTCTTGGAATTAACTTAATTTCTGCAGTGTCAATTTTTCTTATTTTACTAACTTCTATTGTTAGGTCATACAAACCACAAATGAAGCAATTGTACTAAAAATCATAGCTTTTCATTTTTTAAGAACAAAAATAGTCAATATATATGGCTAAAACCTATAATTTTTGCTTTTTGTAACTCTGAAACGTGTGAATTAGTTCTGTAACATAGTCGCTGTTTTTCAATGTTACCGCTCTGACTCTTACCGATCTGACAAACTGACAAAGTTTTTTTTTTATTTCCGAGTGGATCGCACTAAACAAAAATCAAACACGTGGTTTTTTCACTTGTAATGGACTATATTTATATATAAAATAATTTTTTAAATAATAAAAACTGCGCATTTTAGAGCGTGTTACCGATCTGATGACTCAAATGACACACATATAATGAAATCACTTTAAAAAATCTTACCTACAATTTTAGATGCAGAAATGCAAATTTTTAATTATGATTTGATAAAACATCCCTCCAGGTACTCAGTATCACGTGGTATAGGTGCAGGAAATGATTTTGGGAGCCTAAACATAGATCGGAAGTTATTGTTACCACTCTGACGGCGGAACTTGGGACACGCTTATTTCGCATCGGCTAGAAAATCAGAAATCGATTAAAACAAAAATGAAGTAAAATATTAACAAAGGGGTAAAAATAGAATCGTTTTTTGTGCAAGTGCGTTTTTTTGGAAAGTTAGAAAGTGCGCATGACCTGTTTGCATGCTAAGCTTTGCTACTTGGGACACGTTACCAATCTGATTTTTGATGTATAAAAACAATATTTTCTGAAGAAAAAAAATATTTTTTTTTTCTGCTGTTATTAGATGAAATGAAAGCAGAACCTTATCTTCTTTCTGTGGAAAATGATTTTTTTAACTAGTTATTGAAATACTAGTGAAAATTCACTTGGGACTCAAATTGGCACTTTTCTAAATATTAGCTCATATACGTTGACGTTTTACTGTTTTGAGTATTTATTTCTCAGTTTTCACTGAATACTTCAGCCAGACTAAGGAAAAGATGTGAGTCTCTTTAGCAATATCTGTTATTTTCTAGGAGAGTTTGTTTGTCAAATATTAGTTTTAATAGCTATTATTTTTGTTTTGTTTCATTTTTAATTTGACATGAACATTTTTTATGAGTAATAACTGGTTTGAAATAATAAATCTTTAGCTTGTATTTAAAACTGATATTTCCCCCAGGATCAAATCTTTCTGTATAAAAAAGATTAGATTTTTTTACCTGATTTTGGTATTTCTTCAAAATATTTTATTGTAACACTAATACATTAAAAAAAAAAGTACATAATTTTGATTAGCAAAGAACTATTCGAAATGTGTAAAATGAGATCATTTAGCTTTATTGATTTTAATAATAAGTAATAAGCTCTAACAAAGAAATGGGTCAAGTAACCCTAGTCTCCCCTATATATATATATATATATATATATATATATATATACACTGCTCGGCATTGAAAATGCAACACCAAGAAGGAGTGGACAGAAATTCATGCAAATTTTACCGTAGACGCACGTCACTGAGTTATGCAAATGATATGAAATGCGCAGCTCTCCGACGCACGTGAAGTAAGATATAAGAGAATGAAGTTGAAAAGTGGGCTATGTTCATGTTGGTTTTTCTGCCAGACTAATTATCGGAGAAATTTGGTTTTTGTTTCCAAGGATACGTGTGATAGGAGGAAATGCCACGTCGTCCTCAACGAAGACACTTCCAGCATATAGACGACTTTACAAGGGGTATGGTGATCGGACTGAGAAGGGAGGTTGGTCCATACGTCAAATTGCAGCTGATACCCACATGGATGCAAGCACTGTGCATCGGCTGTGTCGGAGATGGTTGGAAAGAGGAAATGTAGCCACATTGAGGGGTGCAGGTGCAGCCAGAGTGACGTCAGACCGCTTGGATCGACGGATTCACCGACAAGCTGTGGCGGACCCGCAAGTCACTTGTGCGTCGATTCTGCAGCACGTGCAAGGTACCCTGGATGTTCCTGTGTCGACCAGAACCATTTCCCGTCGGCTGGTTGCACGTGGCCTGCAATCAGGGCGCCCGCTAAGAAGACTGCCATTGACCTCACAGCACAGACTCCAACGTTTGGAATGGTGCCGGACCAGAGCGACGTGGATGGCAGAATGGCAAACCGTAGTGTTCTCAGATGAATCCCGCTTCTGTTTGTCCAGCGATAGTCATCGCATACGTGTGTGGCGTCGACGTGGAGAAAGATCGAATCCGGCAGTAACTGTGGAACGCCCCACAGCGCGACAACGTGGCATAATGGTTTGGGGCGCTATTGCATACAATTCCGTATCACCTCTAGTTCGTATTCGGGGCACTATGACGGCCCAACAATATGTAGATAATGTACTGCGGCCGGTGGCAATCCCCTACCTTCAGGGTCTGCCAAATGCAATTTTTCAACAGGATAACGCCCGGCCTCACAGTGCTCGAATCAGCCAACACGCTCTACAAGGTATACAGATGCTTTCCTGGCCACCATACTCTCCTGACTTGTCACCAATCGAACATGTGTGGGACGTGATTGGACGCCGTTTGCAGAACCTGCCACTGCCTCGTTCAGAGGACGAACTGTGGCAAATGGTTGAAAGGGAATGGAGTGCCATCCCTCAGGACACCATCCGTAGGCTTATTGACTCCATGCCTAGACGTGTTTCTTCATGCATCGCTGTCCGCGGTGGTCCTACTTCTTACTGAGCCGACGCCGTCCTCGCTCTAAATTTTGCTTATTTATTTTGAAATAAATATCACTTATTGTTCCACGCTGTCTCTGTCTTCTTACCAAATTTCAACAATTTCTGACCACTCCTTCTTGGTGTTGCATATTCAATGTCGAGCAGTGTATATATATATATATATATATATATATATATATATATATATATATATATATATATATATATATATATATATATACAGTGGCGGATCCAGCGGGGAGGGCACGGGGGCACGTGCCCCCCCCCCTGTCATATATTCTCGAAGAGCCTAAAACCCATGCTGAAACAAGAAACACCGATCAAATTTTCGGTGCCGATTGGTTACATCTGTTTTGCATTTTTTAAAATATTTTTTAACAGTTTTTTGGCAATGGAATCAAAAAAGAAAATTCATTTTGAGTATTATACTCTTGGCACATTTTTGATGTGAGAAAAATGTGTCGGTTTCTTTTTTTTCCTTTTATTTATTGATCTTCGGAACTTTCGAATGTCTCAAACTTATCCCATGGCGCCAGATCATTTGAAAGCAAAGGCACTCTGCTTTGACGTATTTTTGCTTACCTTGTATTTGCACATAGAAAAAAACAGGGGGAGACATAACAAGCGGTTGAGTGGAAGTATGTTTTTGCATTCTCATTCCACTTGGCCTTCCTCATTCCTTAAACGTAAATTAAAGGGAAAAACTACTCACTTAATACATTTTTATTGCGGCTACATTTCTTCAAACGCTAAAATATGTTTTGATACTTATTGTCTGAATGATACGGCGCCATGTCTGTGCATTCTTCCGAATTTAGACTCATCAAAAAAAGAAGACAAACAAAGCACTTCAGCTATAAAATTGTTATATTTTAACCGTTATGGGAAAGTAGATAGTTCTTCAGTGATATTTTCTCAAGTTCGAGTGGCGAGGTCGTTCTTAATGTTTGACGATAGTGAATTAAGTGTTTTTATATATATTTTGCATTATTTTAATATATGTTTTTTGCATACGTTTATGATGGAATGCCATTATTACCAGGAACCGAAAGGTAAGGAAAATACGATAATACATAGGAATATGACAGTTGTTTGTTTTTAACAATAATTATTATTTTTCAGTTAAAAAATAAAAAAACATTTTGTGCCCCCCCTGTAGATTTTTTCTGGATCCGCCACTGTATATATATATATTTATATATATATATATATACACAACTGCGTTATTTTCTTGAATCACATCTAGCTTTTAATTACATACTGTTATATACTATTATAAATGTATTATGCACTAATGGAAAGAAATGGATAAAAATGCAATTAACTTTTGAAGTGAACATGAAGTCAGATTCCAGGCAAAGTGCTTAAAATCTTATTTTACACAATGTGATTTTTAATTACGTACTTTGTTTTGTTCCTTAGATTTGGAGGCAATGCAGCTGTATTCCAAGGCTGTGAATGAATTTATGGGAAGAGTGAAAATGTTTTCTTAATTTATTATATATAATTCAGCTTTATTGCCATGGCGTCCCTTTTATCTTCACTTCGTTTATTGAATCTCAAACCCTTTGAAGTTCAGCATTCAGAGGAAGTAGATTGTATAAAAATGGGAAGAAAAGATCTTTGCACTCAAGGTATGTATAGTTTTGCTAAAAGAGAACAATTTTTTAGTCAATGCGAAAAAACTAAGCTTTCATTACGTCACAAGAAAAACATCAAAACTAGTTATTCTATTTTACGGACGTATAGATGTATTTCTATGTCTTGGGAAACTGACCTGCCATTTACTTTAATTTTTAACAATGGCAATATCATTGGCTTTGAATTCAATGAAGAAAACAATACTTTACTCAGTGTGGAAAGTGATGATTACTTATGTGGAAAATTGCTTCATAGTCATGTTATTGATGCTATAATAAATCATAAAAACATATTCATTAGTTATTCCGAGCCAAAACTGACCATTGTTTATATCAAAAAACCTGTTCATACACTTCCAAAAATGCTTTTTGGGAGAAAGGGTAGAAAATTTGTTGGTACTGAGCCAAAGATAGTTCACTTTGATCTTGTTGGACCATCCAGTAAAAGTTTAGCAAGGAAACTATCATTGAATATTCACAAGGATTGCTTGTTAATTTGGTGGAAATTTTCTGGAGATGGTGTTTGGCCATGGACTCCAGTAACATATTCTACTGATCGTATAAATATGGTTATTTATAAATTAAATGGATTTTCTATTGAGCTTATGAACACCATAAAAATTCAAGGAGAACTTATACATGCTCATTTTAGCACTCAACACTTTAATCAGATTTATACCTTAGAAAAAGGTATTATAGAAAATACAATCAGTATTTCGGTGTGCAATTATGAAGTAATTGGTGATCAATGTCATCTGTTATTTTTATCAAAACTTTCAATAGAAGGAAAATTAGTTTCATTCGATTTCAATTCATCTGAAGACAAACTGATACTGTTAGATTCTGAAAAAAATATTGTGATACATGATTTACTTAAGAAAACAACACTGGTTACTAGTATTACATTTTTACCTAAGCATGTTGCTTTTCATCCGGAAAATTACATTGCTGTTGCAATTGGTGTGGAAGGCCAAGTTCAGTGTTTTGATATAGCCTTAAATTGTTTGAATTTTAAAATGTTCAATTCTTCTACAGTGCATAATGTTTTGCATTTGATTTCACATGTTAAATTCTTTAAGTCTGGAACATTTTCAGTACAAAAAGCGTTATGGCAAAATTCTTCCCGAAGCAACACTTGTATGTTGATGCTTGATGCACAAGAATGTTTATTTATTTTTCTAAAATTCACTTCAGGATGCTTACCTGTCAGTCATCTCACAGCATTAGAACTTACATGTGAGTACCTAAAACATGACTGTATTGATGAAGCAATTCTGGTTTTAAGAAGCTTGAATTGGTCTCATCAAAGCTCTCTTATATTCCAGTGCTTATCAAAAATAGTTAATTTTTTAATGAGAAAACCATTTAATTTTCATACAAAAGCAGGTATCCAGATGGCTTTAGCAACATTTTATAACTCTATTGACTTTATACCTATGAATATTCTAAGTATTTATGCAACTAAAATTTATCACATAGCAAGACGTTTTTTCCATCGCCTTTTGCAATATCAACAGTTTCGAGAGGCTTTTTTATTAGCAGTTGATCTTGAATCTGAAGATTTGTTTTTAGATCTATATCATGTTGCTAAGAAAGCAGAAGAAAATATTTTAGCTTCTGTTGCTTTACGTAAAGCACAAGAACTCAGTAGCTTGCATAGCAGCTGCTCTGATAGCTCTGAAACAGATTCTACATCATATTGTGAATCTGAAACATCTGATGCACCTGGTACTTTTGAAGAAATCATTAAGGGTCCAACCGATGGTCAAAGTAGCTTGCACAGATATACCCAACAGCATTGGGCATCTTCTGTGGAACATCAAACTGCACTCCAAGAACAGTTTTCGATAAACAAATCAAATTTTGGGCAGCTCACTGATGATAGAGCAAGCATTGCAGTCAAACCAGTACCTGAGTTATCAGATAATCTTCCTTTGGACTATTTGTTTCATCATAAAATGCATCTTGAACACAATAGTAATGTTCTCCCTGTTTCTCATCCTGTACCTGTCATTCCTTCTTTGTCCATAGACTCTAAGTATCCTTACAACCACTCTTCAGAATCAAATTTTATATCTACTTCTAAGTATGACTTGCACTCTAATCAAACTGATATGCGTCAAGACTTTACTGTAACAAATTCATGTTCCTCATCATTACCTGCCTTTTCTGCATCTCAGTGCAACTCCAGTGAGGTACTCAAAAACTATAAACAATCATCGTCAAACATATCTATGACAATAGATCGTTCTCCTTCTAGTCTAGTTGTCATTAGGTCATCTTCAGGTAAAAGACCTTTGCCTCCATTACCTGTTCCTGTTGCAAAAGAAGATACTGGTCAAGCTTCCAATGAAAGTTTGGTCAAAAACAATGACTCATACCATCAAAATGTATTGTCCGATATGCATAACTCTTCACAAAATCAAGCATTTAAAAATGTTTCTGCATCTCGCTCATCCTTTGTTAGATATGATAATTATTCTGTTTCTGCATATTCTTCAAACTCAGCAGTGAAAAATAGAAAATCAAGAGAATTAAAAACTACTAACATTCTAGACTCTGATGAGACTGAAAACAATCAAATCAAGTTTGAACACTTTGGAATTATTTAACAATAATTCTAAAATGTTCCTGAATATGTATCAGGAAAGAAAACATTCCAAAGAATTATGTTATATTTATAATAATAGTTGGAAATCTGTTTTTGATGTGATCAATGAAAGTAATTTTGTTTTAAAACTTTTTCTATATCTTAGTAAATACAGGGTACTTATAACATAACATAACATAAAATATTCAGAACCATATAAGACAGTAAAGTATTGAGCAAAACCCAGCCACATATATGCAGCAGAGTACACCATAGGATTTTGATTTCTGAAATTAAAAAGTATACCAAAAATCTTCACCATGGGAAATTTTGGCACTAAAAATGTGTATTACTTTGAATTTATAATAGTTAAGGGCCAACTGACAAAATTGTGCATCTTTACAACAGATAATTTTTATTTAAAAATGCAGTTCAATAAGACCATCGTCACATTCCAAGAACTGCATATTTTCACATATCCGAATTGATTTGTCCTCTTTGTAATGTTAGTCAATTTCTCAAAGTTACGAAATCAGGAGCATGGCCTTGATGCCTGTCACCTTTAAGGTATCTTCAGTCTAAAGTTACCAGGAGAAAAATTGGACAACCGCAATGGCCATACTGTAAAAAATGCATGCTAATGACATCTATCTAAGAAATGTTGCCACTACACATTTTGTGCCTGAAGTCCAATGTGGGATGGTGCACCCATCCTATATGAATATGGTCGGAAAAAGACAGCCTAACTTGCTCTGCCAAAAATTACATTTGCTATTTTTTTTCTTTCTTCAAAAATTGATATATGATGATAGTTTTATTGAACCTTCTTTGTAAGTAACAATTTTTATTATTTAAGTCATGTGTGTTGCACTTTTTGGCATGTAATCCTTCACTACTCAGTTTTACACTTTTACAGCTCCAAAGTCCCCCCTCCCCTAGTGGTGACTGTTGTTACTATTCCTTCAATTATAAATTTGAAATCCCATGGTTTACAATGTATACCTATGAAATTTAGCAATGGTTTGTTCAATACTTCACTCTCTAGAGGGCTCTGAACATATCATGTTGTTGTTTTATAACTACCTTGTATTTGCACTGATTACATTTCCTAGTTATTTTTTAAGTAAAGTAGACATTTTTGTTTCATAAAGGCACTGTATAAATCTCAATTGTGTAAGTGAAGACTTAATAATAGTGTTAGTCATTATTTTTCTCTGAAGTTCTTTGTAAGGTTTTAATACAACCATGATTTCTCGTGGCACTTCCTGGACAAAACCTTCCTTCACTAACAAATCAGAAAGATTTGCCATTATCAAGGAATTACTCGAAACTTTTAATGTGAAAGTTATTAGTTGTGTGTCATCAAAATTGGTATTTCTGTTGGTTTCAAGTCCTTTGTCACTTCCTAAAGCTCCCTAAGCTATAAGCTTATTTCTAGAAAGGAGGATTTTTAAAAAACAATCCCAAAAAAATGTCTTGAGTTATCCAAGCCTAGATTGCTTATCAGTGCACTAAAATGCAGTTCACTGCATGTTATCTGCAATCTTAGGATGAAGGGTAAAATTTTCTGTTTGCAATGCCATTCCTCATAAAATTAAAACTCATCCCCTTAAAAAATAAACATAAGGATATCAAATCTTAAACCATGTATAATAAATCCTAAGAAAATAAATCCACATAGGATAAGGGTCTACTATACTAAAATATAGAATTGGATTCATTTATATTGCGTGTCAAAGTTTCCAATTTCCCAATAAATATCGAATTTATTAAGAGGATTATTTTTATGAAAATAATTGAAAAAATTGATTTCTAGATGTTGCTTGAAGATCTTTAAAATTTCTTAATTTATCTATTTTTTTTTTTTTTTTTTTGAGAATAAATATTACTAGCTATTTTTAAAATAAAAACTCATCAGTAGATAAAATTATTGTAGAATAAATACAAGATGGCAAAACTCAAGTCTTTTTATTAAGTACAGGTTGTGCAAAAATAAAATATTTTCAAAGTTTCTTTCATCAATTTTCTGACAACGTAAACTAATCAGTAGTCTTGCAGCCTTTTTTGAGTTGAGAAATGGACTCTTTGGGAAATTTGTTTTCAGAAACACGAGTATATCATCTGAAAAATTAGACTGAAAGAATTGTCACAGATTCTTTACTTTTTTGCTTTGGCCTCCTCCCCTTTTTTTGTTCAGTTTCTTGATGCTGTGCTTGCTGTGAAGTTTCTTTTTGCTGAAAATAAGAAGATAGCTTCTTGACTTCTTAGATTAAGCAATTTTTAATTTTTACTTATCACTTTATATCTTAATAATGCAGGGTGTGGCAAACCCCTGTTAAATGCTATAGAGGGACCCCCCAGCACCCTTGTAATAACTTAAAAAATAATTTTTTAATGTAATTTTTAAATAATTTTCCTGTGATAACCCTGGTTATTTTATTGGTGGGTTTCTATCAGAAAGTTATAATCTGCCTAATTAGTTTTTTAATTAGTTACTTTGACAGTGAGAGCTTTAATGCAAAGTTATCTATCATGATATTACATAAATGTGTTGCTTTTTTTTTTCCAAATTTATTTTCTTTTAACCAAGTGCCTTTTTGTGACACTTCCGCACAAATATTTTATTTAAACGTAATACTGATAAATGCTATGTGATATGCAGTATAAGCTTATAAAATTTCAATAATGCTGAGATGTGAACAGTAAGGTGCAAAAATATAAACAATTATTACTGTGATATCATTGTATTCATGCTACAAAATTATTCGTTTCATTCTGATAAGGTGCAATAATTAATACAGTCAAACCTCGTTAATTTGAAGACACTTAAGACAAAATACAGTTAGACATACATTTCCAATCTCCGTCCCATTGTTTGTTGTTGATTGTTGTTGAGATAAGAGATGGTTAAGGCGAATTGATTTTAAAGGTCACTTGGAATTTGTTTTAGTGAGGTTTGACTGTAGCATTAAAATAAGAATTTCATTAATATTATAAATTCAAAGCTTTTCTTGTATATTTTATTTATTTACATGTAGTATATTTTTCTTAGAAGTAAATACCTGATTTATATGAGGAATTCAGGAATAATTTAATGTCATACAACAAAGTATTTGCATTTTTTTGTGTTATTTGCTTTTAGATGGCACAAAATAAGAGCTTAAAGAAACTACTGTATATAAAAGTCTTTTATACTCTCAATGGTGATTCAAATTGTTTTATACTATAAAAAAACTTCTGTAATTTACTTCTGTTTATTTGATTTGCATTTATGTCTGTAGGTAGCCAGAAAGTTTTTTTTAGTGGTAGCTATTTATTTTTATTTTTCTGTGTTAAAATTTCAATGTACTGAATAATTACATACTTTATATCACAATATATTCATTATAAAATGAATATTGTACATGTTAGAAAAAGCAATGTGTATTTATTTTACATGTACAGATTTAATGTAAAATATTTTTATGTATTATGTTCTGTGTTGATAATTGTTGTAAGTAGTAATGTCCTTTTAATTTCTTTACTTTTGTATAAGGGGATGGGGAGTTGCGGCTCGGACCAGTCTAGATAACTTTAATACCATTAACTACCAACAAATAGCATTTATAGTCTTACATCTTCTGTAATGAAATCACATTGTGTAGTTTTTCTTGCAAAAATCTGAAAGTATTGTTTACTGC
Organism: Uloborus plumipes; assembly: GCA_038373865.1. Taxonomy (NCBI): domain Eukaryota; kingdom Metazoa; phylum Arthropoda; class Arachnida; order Araneae; family Uloboridae; genus Uloborus; species Uloborus plumipes. Next base: position 27,426 of record JAXGGA010005891.1, read on the forward strand.
AGGGCTGTGTAACTTCCATAAGTCTGAAACTTCATTTAAAAAACGGTTTTTATTTAGAATGTAGCAATAAATTGAATTCCTCTTCTGAAGTATGAACTTTTAGTTAAAAATTTTGTGCTTTCTTCATTTTTTTTTGGTGTAAAAGAGAAGAAAAAAAGGAAATATGGCAGCATATTTTCAGGCCAAGAATCAGGGTACATTCGTCCACTTTTATAAACCACAAAAACAAAACCAACAGATCAAAATCGTTTTTCTTCTACAAAACTCACATAAACTTTTATCATCATTATTATTTTTTTTCAAAATAAATTAGTATAGCTGTTTAAAGCAGATCTGGCCTTCTTTTTGTTCTGTCTTACTTTTGTGAGAGTGGCTTCCTCTGATATTCCTTCACGATAGCTGACGACCAGAGCTGCTCCTCTTTTTGAAATTCTCCCAAAAGTCTATGTCACATATATCATCTCTCTCAATGGCGGATTTAATACCTCCTTCCGATGATAGTAATGAAACAATGACAACAAAGAAAAAATAATAGAGGGTGTTCCTTCAGTTGACCAAGCGATTCAGATTTAAAAAAAAAAAAAAAAATTGCTAATGCCAACCAAGAAGCAACTTTGTAAAATTTATTGGGACAAAAATCTGGTATAAATGACAGTTTATATAAACGCAAAAGTAAATATTATACATTTTCCCTTCTTTGTCATAGGATAAGCATTAATTTTTTAACAGAAGGCTTAGATTTTTATACCCGCCCCCGATTTTACGTTTTTCCCACTTAGTACGTTTTTTATCGACTGAAAACGTAAAATCGGGGTTCCACTATTTCATACTGAAAGTAAGTAAAAAAATCTCTTGTAAATTAGTGGCTGAACTATTTTGTTTTATTTGTTGCACTTTGCAGTATTAGTCACATTTACCAAAGCAAATATATGATCTCAGTTAGGTGTTTTTTTTTTTTTTTTTGCATCTATTTTGCATTTGCGTATAAATCATGCACAACATATAACTTTTTGATCATCTGCTAATATTTGAATTGTTATCATTCTTATAATTGTTCAAACTAAAAATTTGACTGTTAAAAGTCCTCCAAATCAATCATTTTACTTTTGTACTAAGATTATATCATATTACTCATTACTTTTGATCTTGATTATTTTAATACTCCGCTGCAAAGTTTTTTGTTGTTTCTATTTAACTCCAGTACTATGTTTTTGTTGTAAAAAATAAATAGGCTAAGACCATATTTCGGCTGAAATAGTTTCACTAAAATGGACTACGTACACTATTTTATGAGGAAGATTTAAGAATAAAAATATCAAGGGCTGAATTTTATGAAAGTTATGAATCGGGATGCCCAACCAGGAGGGGGGGGGGGGGGGCTTAGTGCATAGTGGGCCATTGAAAATTTTAAGGCATCTTTCTCTTTATTTGGAGAATCTTCATGTTAGTTAGGAGGATGTGCCTTTGTTTTTTTTTTTTTTTTTTTTTTTTTTTGGCGGGGGTGGGGCACTCTTATTTTAATAAATGATTTGCTGTTTTATAGATACACAAATAAACTGTTCAAATAGTTGCAGTTCAAAACCTGCAGCATTTTATTTTTACAACAGCATACTATTTGTGATAAAGTATTTTGATTTTATGCTTATGTAATTAGTCAGATACTAAAATATTCTTTTTTTCTACATCTCAAAATGTAAGTATTCACTTTGTTCAGATCTTTCAAGACTTTAATAAAAAATGTTAGAACTTGTGTTGGCGTCTACATTTTTAGTACAAATAGGTAACAATCAAGCTTTTTCCTTTTTCTTGTGTTTTAGATAAACGACATGTATATATATATATATATATATATATATATAGTCGACCCTCGTTATAACGACCACAAGTTATAAAGACCATCCCAATATAACGACCGGTGAGAAAACCCCCAACTGTATCCCAATATACTCTATGTTCTACCTCTTACAGCGACCACTCGTTATAAAGACCATTTTCTGTAGGACGGAGATGGTCGTTATATCGAGCGTCGACTGTATACACTGCTCGACATTGAAAATGCAACACCAAGAAGGAGTGGTCAGAAATTCATGCAAATTTTACCGTAGACGCACATCACTGAGTTATGCAAATGATATGAAATGCGCAGCTCTCCGACGCACGTGAAGTAAGATATAAGAGAATGAAGTTAAAAAGTGGGCTGTGTTCATGTTGGTTTTTCTGCCAGACTAATTATCGGAGAAATTTGGTTTTTGTTTCGAAGGATACGTGTGATAGGAGGAAATGCCACGCAGTCCTTAACGAAGACACTTCTAGCATATAGACGACTTTACAAGGGGTATGGTGATCGGACTGAGAAGGGGAGGTTGGTCCATACGTCAAATTGCAGCTGATACCCACATGGATGTAAGCACTGTGCATCGGCTGTGTCGGAGATGGTTGGAAAGAGGAAATGTAGCCACATTGAGGGGTGCAGGTGCAGCCAGAGTGACATCAGACCGCTTGGATCGACGGATTCACCGACAAGCTGTGGCGGACCCGCAAGTCACTTGTACGTCGATTCTGCAGCACGTGCAAGGTACCCTGGATGTTCCTGTGTCGACTAGAACCATTTCCCGTCGACTGGTTGCACGTGGCCTGCAATCACGGCGCCCGCTAAGAAGACTGCCATTGACCTCACAGCACAGACTCCAACGTTTGGAATGGTGCCGGACCAGAGCGACGTGGATGGCAAAATGGCAAACCGTAGTGTTGTCAGATGAATCCAGCTTCTGTTTGTCCAGCGATAGTCATCGCATACGTGTGTGGCGTCGACGTGGAGAAAGATCGAATCCGGCAGTAACTGGAACGCCCCACAGCGCGACAACGTGGCATAATGGTTTGGGGCGCTATTGCATACAATTCCGTATCACCTCTAGTTCGTATTCGGGGCACTATGACAGCCCAACGATATGTAGATAATGTACTGCGGCCGGTGGCAATCCCCTACCTTCAGGGTCTGCCAAATGCAATTTTTCAACAGGATAACGCCCGGCCTCACAGTGCTCGAATCAGCCAACATGCTCTACGAGGTGTACAACAGATGCTTTCCTGGCCACCATACTCTCCTGACTTGTCACCAATCGAACATGTGTGGGACGTGATTGGACGCCGTTTGCAGAACCTGCCACTGCCTCGTTCAGAGGACGAAGTGTGGCAAATGGTTGTAAGGGAATGGAGTGCCATTCCTCAGGACACCATCCGCAGGTTTATTGACTCCATGCCTAGACGTGTTTCTTTGTGCATCGCTGTCCGCGGTGGTCCTACTTCTTACTGAGCCGACGCCGTCCTCGCTCTAAATTTTGCTTATTTATTTTGAAATAAATATCACTTATTGTTCCATGCTGTCTCTGTCTTCTTTCCAAATTTCATCAATTTCTGACCACTCCTTCTTGGTGTTGCATTTTCAATGTCGAGCAGTGTATATATATATATATAAGGGTGTTCCTCATTTTTTAACTTCGTAAAAAATTTGCTCCCAACCCCCTATTTTGTTCTGATGGACAAGAAAAAAAAAAGATGTGTGCCAGCTGCTACTTTTCAATAAAAATTAAATTACCCATGAATGTGACGAATCAGCAACAATTCGAAAAAAAAAAGATGTTTCGGATCATCCTTCATTTTAATTAGCAGGGGGTAGACTGTAATTTTCGGATATTAGTTTAATTACTATGTACAGTAATTTTACAGATTTTGGTAAAAGTATCACTTGTATTTATGAATATGTATGCATTTGATTCAAAAATATCGGTTTTGTTTGCATGTTTTTGGCTTATAACACAGTTTTACCCAGTACACTACGCCACTAACGAAGTCTAGTGTTTGTGACTGATTGAAGTAAATGTTATTAATTTATTGGAATAGGCTGGTGATGAGATGATTTTTACATTTGAAAATAATAATGTGTTCAACAAATAAAATGTGGCATGTATTGAATAATTTTCAAGAAATATTGTTTTTTATTATCAGCAGTACATTCTTTGAATGTAAGCTACATTCCAATTTTGTTAGTGGGAAAGTGTTGGAAATAATAGCAAATTGACACTTGCTGTTTTACAGGAGATTATTCGATTGGAGAGGATATTGATTATGTTGTGCTACATTAGCAAGTGATGTTCAAATAAAAATGATAATCTTTCAAATTACAATAGGGAACGTTTTTGGTATTAGTAATTCACGAATATTTATAATATATAGAAAATAGTGATAATATTTAAATTGGTTGATCGGTTAATTTGTTACAGTACTTGATTTGATTATTTTATAACACAGTTTGTGTGTTTTCTTTTAAATTTGTTTTTTTAATTACAACTAAGACAACTTTTATTTTAAAAAATGTTAAAAATTTAACAAATAAGTAAGCATTTGTACAATTCTGTGAAAACAATTATTTTGTTCGATTACCATCTAATTTTTATCAGACTTTTGTAGTGAGTATGCATAATTGTTTTTCAATATTGAAAAATCTAGGCTAGCATATTTAACAATTTTATTATATATTCAAACATAGATTAGATTTCATGCTTGTGATGTTTTTTACATATTTTCACATCACATAGTTCCATGAAATATTCACGATAAATTTAACATTCATGAGAACATTTTTAAAGAAAAACATTTTTCATCAAGAAAATAATTAAATATTTCTTCTTAAGGAATCACACTTGTATAGCATTTAAAATGCTGCGTTGTGCAATGCATTTATATTTATGAATGTAATTGTACAAAAATTTCAGCCAATGCTGAAATAAGTTTTTTCTTATTATCTTGTTGAATGCTTTGAATCTAAAGAAATTTAAATATATAAAAAATACCATTCCATTTATGCTTGACAACCATTCATGCACTTCATTTAAAATTATGAAAATGAGAAATAATTTTACACTGAAAACAGCTATTAATTTAACGCTTTGTTTCAACTACTAATGTAATTATCCATATATTTATACAAGCTACATAAAGCTAAAAAAAAAACTATTTCGTTGATTATGTTTTCTTTTTGAAAACAAAACTCTAAATTATGACCCTTTTAGAAATAAAAAGGAGTTATTTTCTCTCAAAACGTGTGATCCCAAATATTTTAAAACCGAATCAAAATGTATAACATTTTAAATGTGAAACAATGAAACTTTCTCCATTTCAAATGCTACATTATTTGAATAAATAGATAAATAAATTAATATAAATATATATAAAAAGTTTGTATCTTTCTCTCGTTTTTCACTAGAGTCTAGTGTTTTTGCTATTATTTCAAAAAGTGTTGTATTTGCAGTGATGGAATTCAAATTGTGCAGAAATTTGTATACCCAATATATTTTACGGATATTTAGGAGGAAAAGAAAAAAAAAAGTATTAAAAAAAAAAAAAAAGACGCAAAAAGCTTTGCAATAAAAAATAAATAAAGCAATGTAAGCTAGTTAAAGTAAACATTCTTTCCTTAGACACTTTATTCAAATTACATGAATTTTAATTAGATGTAAAGAAATGTGGGGAAAAGATGGAAATAGTTAAGGGAATTTACTTTGTTTTAAATTTAACAAATTGTAATTTTTTGCTTAAAATTACTGAACATAGATAAAGAATAATTTATTTTGCAATAAAACTTCCACTAAAATATTAATTTTAATTTTTGGCTGTAAGTTTACCTTAAAAAAAAAGTAGAAAATTTTCACTTCAAACGGCGTGCAGCAAGTTGGAAAATAAAATCTTTTTCTAATAAAATATTTTTATTTGATTATTCAAAATATTTTTCATTAAATGAATGTATAAATGAACGAATAAATGAGTAAAGGAATAAATAATTAACAATAAACTAATAAAACTAATATATGAGAAAAACACACGAGTGAACAAATAAGAAAATAAGCACGAATGTGAAGGAACAAATAATGAATTTATAAATAAAGAACGTGAATGAATTAATGAATGAACATGTAAGTGATTTAATGAATGAATAAATAAGTGAACGAATTAACGAACTGTGCCCTGCGTGCACTTTGTGCACTTGTGATTTTTTTCAAGTTATTACTATTTTTAAATACTGGTAAGAAGAACTTAGGGGAAATATTTGGAACCAGTATTTACATGCCCATGAATCCTGAATCCCATCACTGTCTTTAGGAATCATTTACGTACTATTTCATTTAACTCATTAATGCTAGTTCATAAAAAATTCTTGAAGTTAACGTTTATTATTTATGAATATTGCAGCTAAAATATAAATTCAAATGTAGGATTCATAGGGTTCAACTAGTTCAATTATACTATAGAAATATTCATTTAAAAAATATGATTTCAAAGCAGGAAAGCAGTTGATTTTATGCTGCATGCATTTGTTTTTTTAGGGATTATTAAAGTATATACACTTTTCTAGAATGTTAAACAACATATCTGTAGAGAGTTTAAAGATAATTTAAAAATACATAACATTAGTATAGATATTCTGTACATACATATGATTAGACATCAAGCATGACATAAAATATACTTGTAAAGGATGTGTTAACTCTTAAAAAGTAGTTTATTATTTTTAAGTTTGCATAAAAGAATATGCAATGGCATTACATTTAGTAGAATTAGGGAATTCATAACTGCTTTATGCATAATAACTGCAGTCTTTTTTTATTTTTTGTAATATTTTATCTTATTTAAGAAAGTCAACTGGCATATAATACATACAGAAACTTGGTGAAAGCAAAGACCCCTTCCATAAATGTAATCTTCATCATATAGAATTAAATAGTCTGAGTTTTAAGTTTTACCCTTTGCTACAACTGTAGGCAGGGATGTTATGTTTCTCATATTTTTTGAGAACATATAAAAAACTACATTGAAAGATTGAAAGGTATATATAGTAAAAATGCTTGAGACCAAAGGGAACAATGTTCAATAGTGTTTTTTTTTTAAATACTTTTAAATGAAATTCTTATCTGCATCTAGCTGCCAGCTGAGTTCATATTCAAGTTTTGCTCTTATTACGAAATAAACAGTTCATATTTTTTATGAATGTATGTAAAACATCCAGACTAAAATTTTACGAGCTTAATTGATTTTAAAATATTCTTTTTATCGAGTTCGTTATGCTACTTCAAAATTTGGTTGTAACATAGCAATGCTGAAATTTTTTTTCCATTGTAAAAATGGAAGCATATGTAACATAGGTCTCAATCATTTTCTCTCTATTCAGCTCTCAATCATTAGTCTTAAAAATACGTAGGTTGCTACTCATATTTCTGGTCTCGGCAACAATAATTGTTGCTAAGTGGTCGCTGATGATCCTAAACGAAAATTTGACATTTTAACCATCATTCCTCCAAAAAAAACTTGTCATATTAGTGAGATTTGTGTTTCTTTAAGTAAGTTGAAAAGTTCTTCCTAGGCAAAAAAAAGGGAATTGACTCGTGAACATTTTTGTGCGACTATTTTTCCTATTTTCGACATCGACATGGATTATAAAGACAAGCGTGTATCTCTGAATTCAATTCTTTATGAATTGTTGCAACATCATCCTATAGCATTGTAAAAAACTTGAATAACCAATTAAATCCTGGTCGACTGTCACTCCTCGACAAATTCCATAAAGGTCGTAAAAAATCGGCAGTTGAGGCAGAAAATCTCGATATTGCTAGTGAACTGACGAAGCATGATCTTCGTGTAACGTACCGTGAGATTGAGGTGTCTTTGGGCATTAGTAAGACGAGCATCAAAAAGATTTTTCATTAACATTTTGCTGGGGAAAAAAATGTTCGAGTTGGATGCCGCAGAATTTGAAAAACACTTAAAAGATTGCTCCTGTTAACTAGTGCAAGGAAATTATTAAGAAAATACGTTTAAAATGGCAATGTATAGCATCTATAGAGGTGGCGAATCATGGATATATGTATATTAGACCGAAAAGAAAACATGAATTGACTGTATTTTGTCTTCCAAGATGAATAAATCCAACAAAAGTTATTCGTGGGAGAAGTACACCGGAGCAACTGGCTGCCTGTTTCTTCGTAATAGACGGTAGTGTGGCAACAGTGGCGTAATAGGAATACAAGACTGTCTATTCTGAATGGTAATTAACCACTTGTTTTCTGGAAGACGTCCCACATGTTGGGAAAAAGCAGAAGATGAGGCGAATTTTTCTTCATCACGGCAGTGCGAGCTCCAGTGTATCGCCTCAAGCAACGGAATTTTTGACCGGTCAAAACATAGAGTTCATAGGTCAAGCCTTCGTACAGCATTGGCTAGTCACCCAAAGACTTCAGTTCGCAAACATTTAAAATAAATCATGTGATCAACGATTTTCGGCACCCAAAGATGCGTTTGATGATTTTAAATTGCATATTTCTGGGTGCCTGAAACTGAGTGGAAAAAATGCTTCGAAAATTGTTCGACACTCATGCTAAAGTGCATCAATCTTACTTGAAAAATAGTTATGAAAACAATAAAACCAGTTATGATCATAAATATTTGCTTTTCCATTATTAGGCCAGAAATATAAATAGCGACCCTCGTAATTATAAAATACAAAAATTTTGGACTCAAAAATACTTTATAAAGTGATCCACAGTTGCAATGATTTTAAGCAGAAAGTAGTTTTTTTTTTTTGTCAATACATTCCCAGAACAGGTTTGCAATATCAAAAGGTTTTATACATTATAAATTGTATAAAAATTTTGCTTTTGTCTGCACATGAATAGATATATGCAATTACTCTATTGCATTTGAAAATATTGAAATAATTGCTTTCATGACATTTTGCGTCAGTAAAGGCGATTTTATTTATTTATTTGCGTTAATGAAAATATGAAGAAATTTATTTAAAAAAAGTAAATTCAAAGTAATATATCTAGACATTAGAAACCACATTTATAAGGTTCTTAAATGGTTTGAAAATGTGTAATATAAGTGGGATAAACTTATGACAAAAGTTAATGGTAGTTACACTTGTTCAATACAGGAAAGTTATAGGTGCAGCACGGAAGTTTTAAGTGTTTTTAAGACACTTAGATAAATTCATAGAGCGTTTTAGCTGTATTAATTAGAAAAATGTTTTGCATGTAGATATTTCGATGTGCTTTTTATTGCATCAATTAAAAAGTTCATATAATGAAAGATATGAGTATTCAAGAAGTTTTTGTATAGCTACAACTTTCAGCATCGCATAATAAAATATCTAACATTGTAAACATAAATGACTAGATAATATAATCACATAACAATAACATCAAATGTTCATAAAATTTAAACTTTCACACAGTCAGAACAACATCAACTGTTATAGATATTTTGTCATATTACAACAGCAAGTACTATAATATTTACTAACTTGAAAGTTTCCAAACTTTGGACAGTAACCAGCTGAGTTTTTAAACTTCATAACAATTAAATGTGAAATGTAAAATATTTGGTTTCATACTGTACTAAGCAGCACGTTTAATCTAACGGTATTTTCTTAAAACAAGCTCATTACTAAAAAGAAATAAGGAAAATAAAAAATTTGTAGGGTGAAGGATGCAATGAATAGTATCAAGACATCTGAAGTACATGTCTTTTTGCTGAATAGCAAATTCTATAAAGCTATAAACAGAGCTTAATTTCTAACAAACGAAGTGCGGGAGCCCTATAAGTTGGAAAGACCGCGGTCTTATGAACTTATTTCCACACTTAAATAGTTTGAATTATGTCTACTATGTAAAAATCCACATAAAATTGAAAATGAAGTGCGGATGCTGAGCTCCCGTGAGCTCCCATGCAAATTAAGCCCTGGATATAAAAAAAAGAAGTAGATTGACACCGAAATAAAGTTTGCAAATGCAAACTTTGTGAACACTTTGTGTGTATTAAGAAAAAAAAAAAAACATGTTCATATATTTATAGTAACAATTTCCAAATAATGTTACAATAGTTGTTTTACTCTTTCTTGCAAACACTAAATTATTTAAAGGCATAAAAAATGTTCATTTTTTTTGTTATTATTTTAAAGAATACTTTAAAGAACTTTAGTCACATCCAAATAAATAACTTTTTTTTTTTGAAAATCATACTCAAAATTGATTCACAAGTAGTTGTTTTTATATTGTTTTCACTGTGTAGTACATGTTTTATTTTTCATTACTGCATATTAACCTGAAAATTTAACATTGTCAAAGCTCATTAAGATAAGTTGAGTGAGTGCAAATTATTGTCAAACTGATATTGCTGTGTAACAAACTTAATTTCTTTTCTACTTTTACTATTATAGCAGGACTCAAAATTTGTTAGGTTTTCAAAATTTAATAATTGTAAATACTTGAATCGTTTCTATTTTATTTCTAATTTCAAAGGAGAAGACACTAAATTTCTTGTACAGTGAATTACCAAACAGCAAACACATTTTCTTGAAACCTTTTAATTAATGAAAGGATAAGTAATTCTTACTCTATGAGCTTATGGTTGAGCAGTGAAGTATCCAATAAAATAAAACACTCGAGCTTTTTCTTCTCTATGCAACTTTCTTTACCTGAAGGTGTCAACAAGCCCAGAACAGTTGCTGGCTTCTTTTTTTTAAGAAAGAGAATAGGAGCTACGAACTTTAACTGCTTGTATGAAATACACCTTAGAAAGAGCACACTTATCTGAATTAGAAAATGGGCACACATTTATCTCCTATGAGATAGAAAACCTCTCCTCTTTTTCTATTACCTACGCAGATAGCATAATTATTAAAAGATATATATATATATAAGATATTAATATTGATGCTCATCTCATGTCATTTGGGCCACGTTTCAAGTGCTGAAGATTAGAAATTTTACTTCACTATTTTTCTTAATGAGTTTTGATGATAGCATGATTATTTGTGCATAATCGGATTGATTGATGTTGTTTGCAAGGAGGATTAGTCCTTTTAAATGTTTCTCTAAGAAGTTGAAGTGCTGGGCCAAAGTTCATTTTTTGGAATTGTTAGTGATTTGAAAAAAATGTGTTCTTTAGTACTAAATTGTATCACTGCCATTGATTGACATTACACTTTATGAACAATAAGTAACCTTGAATCTCTGTTAAGATGATTTTATTAATAATTAGATTTTTTTCTTCACCATTGATGTTCTGATGTAGAAATCTATCCTCCCCCCAACTCCATGAAAGTATTTGGAAAGGCATATTTATATGATTTGATGCAATGGGTAACGCGCTCTTATAGATTCATAATGCTAGTTTCACTTTATAAATTGAAAGTTATAAATATTGACTCAACACAATTGGGCAATAATATTTTTCATAGAAAATCTATATGTGCCGAAAGTACTTTGCATAGTTCAATATGTTTAATTTTTTAATCAATGTATACAATTTTACAACAGGCCTCAATCCCTTTCCAGCCTTTTTTTTCTCCATTAGTGAATAGTTTTAAGCACTGAAGTATTTCTGTTTCGTTTTAAGGCATTTTTACAATATTGTTAAATATCTTATTAATACTTGCAGATATGTTATCCATCACAATATCACTAATTTTCTTTTGTATGAAAGAACATGTGCATTTGAATTGAAGCCAACTGAAACAAATGAAAAGTTGAAATCTTATGGATTATCCTCCGGCGAAGAAGATTGTGGATGTGGAACTGCTTTTACATGTCGAATGGTAGGCTCATCAATATGCTGCGTATATTTGGGACCGTACAGACCCGTTGAGGGATGCAAGCGCATTTTTTCAGGATCAGATGTGCCATCACTTTTCATCAGAAAAAACATTCCAAAATTTAGCTGAGGTATATCATAAAGTACTGCTAAAAATAGCATCATGAATGTTAAGCCGATTAAGAGATAACCTGTAAAAGAATTATTGTGGTTAAGTATTTATTCAAAAAAAAAAAAAACATATTAAAGAAATTTTAAGGTCTCAAAATTTGTTGCAACTACAAATACTTTTTAAAATTCCGATTTTCATAAATGATGTTACACTATTTAAGAGAGGGAGGGGAGAACCAAGATGTTTTTGTTGTGGAGCTGTGGTGGTACGGACATTGTGGTCAAATGCATTTTTTAGTTAAAAACTCCATATCTGTTTCAGTTACTTATGTTTAATGTCAGTTTTTAAATTTATCAGTTTACTGTTGAGAATAAGTACCTTCTTTTTCAGACCATAATGTCTCACAATCTACTATGAGCTGAATTCAAAACATTTCAAAAAGGACTAAAAATTTAGTAGGAGATTAGGCAGGACCAGTGGCAATAAATATAGACTTATCTCTCCCTCTTTTAGTTACTAAATCGTTGTTTTTGAGTTATGTGTTTAATTTATCGATACTAAAATTTATTGACATGCAAGAATCAACCATCGTGTGAATATTTATCTTGTTTTATGAAAGTATGATCTGATTAGATAAGCGTCCATATTTGTGTGTCAAAAACCAACTGGTGTCTTAATGTAACATACCAGTTCCCTTTTTCAAAGTAAATATTTTTTTGCCAATGGGGACTCAATCGAGAATTACTGGTTAATTAACACTATTCATTGACTTACCTGTTGTACAAACTTTATAAAGTGGTCGATATTGTTGATGCAAGCTGTCACCTGGAATTAGGTCTCCTAAACCAGTAGTCGTCAATGAAATAAAACAGTAGTAGATAGCATCCAGATAATTCCAATCGTGTTCTAAATAGGAGAACACCCCAGCAGGTACAAGGAAGAACAAGATGAAAATGATAAGCTGAAATAAAAATGTATTTGTGCTGAGTATAGGGGAATATAATCGATTTACAGCACGTTATGCAAAATAATAATTTTTTGTTCTCGTATGGTATGATATGCTATTTAGGGTTAGATGGTGTAGCATTGAGTGAATGGAAACAAACTCCATTATCGGACTCGTGGTAATTTTTGAAACTAAATTGTTGGTGAGTGAAGACTAGGTAATATATGTAAGAGGTTTTGAGAAGTTCCGCGTGTTTCCAAAAATGCAGGACTCATCATTGCTTGAAGATTATTTTGAAAAAAAAGTTGTTTTTTAAAGTTTAGTGATCATACGATTTCCTCTCCAGCAGGTCTACAAATGAAAAGTAACTGCTGGGTCATTCCACGTCAAATCATCCAGGGGTGTGCACCATGGGTCTTCAGATTTTTATGAAACTTGTTGAGACTGTTCTACCCATGGATATAAGAATATCTGGAGATTTTTAGATTAATATATCAATTACTTTCGGAATGGCAACACCTCAAAGTTTTGTCAAAAATTTGTCTCTTAACAAAATTTGCAGATCCAGCAGACGGACATACATCTACAATTTTTACTGTAAAACAGTTATTTTTTATGCTAGAGGGGTAATTTTTTTTGCATTTTGTTCAGAAATGTACTGTTAATTGGATTATGTAGTTAGATTTAAGATTTAAAGTAATTAAATTACCTCTAAAAATCAGTAATCAGCAAAGTTGAAGATAATTTTAAGCACTGACATGGGTTCAGAAACCACCCAATAACATTTTTAGCGTTCCAAAACCACCAAAACCCATTGTATTACTGAAAACTAGATTAAAAATGAGAGAAAGTGATGCAATAAAATTGGTGGGGTTTTGAGTTTTACTTAGGTTAGAGATGATTAAAATTACATATTTAAAAAGTAACGAAATCAGTAAGAAGTTGTCTTCCACTGACCCAAAATAATACAATAACACATAGAAGCTGTTTTATAGTACTTTAAGAACATGAACAATGAATATACTGATAGGTAAAAATATTAATTTTAACATAAATATTATTCAACTACTATTTACAATGACTTCTGAAAATGGGAACTTACAACTTTGATGAGTGTTCTGTAGCTCCAGTTCAAATCCAAAGGAAAACTTCTGACGTCTATGTGGAAGTGTACATTAGTAAAATTATGCGCAGAAAGCTTCCCCTTACAGATTTTAATAAGCTATAAGTAGTTATATATTTTAAAATTACGTTTGATAGTTTTAACCAATAATTGTTTTTTTTATAAGCAACTATACGTTCATAAAGGAACTTCAATCAGGCACAAAATATACTGAAGAGGAACAAGACGTTCATCTTGTCGTTCAGGCCAATAGAAAGTTTCAGAAGGTCCATGTGGGTGCATAAAAATAACTGATGTCGTTTTCTCCATCATTAATTTTGTTCACAAACTCAATCCACCAGTTCTCCTCATAAACGCAAGCGACATAATTATTTAGGTCTGGTTTTAAGATCTCCAGCATAGATGAACATGGTGCTCCTGTAACGAAATCCCATCTAATGCATGTTTCGAAATCTAGACTTGTTCGTTTTGCTGTGATTTGATTAGTTGACAAGGGACAGAAGAAATGAAAACTTTTCGTTCCTAAAATTGTTTTACCCGTCGAAAAACGTTCTTCTAGTTTATTTTATTGTCTGCGAATTTCCTTTTTGTCAAAAAAAAAAAGAAATCTTAGAAAAAAGACTGCAACAAAATACGTACATTTGGCGGGCATTTGTAATTTGAGTGGATTGATAAACATTTTCCCATGACTTGTTCCATGGAAAGTCCAACAAGCATCTATCTCAAAATCTGATTTATGTTGACATAAGTTCATCATACTTTTGAAATTTTTGTACTGGGCACTGCACCCATCAGTAAAGTTTCTTTGAGGGATCCATCAGAGGTCATACTGTAGATTACAGTATGACCTCTGATCCCTCAAAGTCCCTCAAAGAAACTCCGTTATGCTTTATATCAGATGACCTAAATCATTATGTTACATGTGTCTACTCTGTTCAACAGAGAACGAAAGAGTATATTAAAGTTCAATTTCCAAACATAAAGAAAGTGGAGTACTTTACTGATGCGATTTCATTAGATGGGATTTCGTTAGAAGAGCAGCATGTTCATCTATGTTGGAGATCTTAAAACCAGACCTAAATAATTATGTCGTTTGCGTTTATAAGGAGAACTGGTGGATTGGGTTTGTGAACAAAATTAATAAAGGTAAAAACGACATCAGTTATTTTTATGCACCCACATGGACCTTCCGAAACTTTCTATTGGCCTGAACGACAAGATGAACGTCTTGTTCCCCTTCAGCATATTTTGTGCCTGATTGAAGTTCCAGAAGAAACATCACATATGAGTAATTTTTATAAAATTGGATCAGAATTAATGGAAAATATTAATGAAAGGTGGAATACTTTTAAAAAGAGTTGTTAAAATTCTAGAAGTCAGTATAGCAACGTAATTTCTATCTGCAAATAAGTGATTCGGACATTTAGTTAATATCATTGATTTGAATAATAGTTCTTCAGTTTCCTCTCGGAACCCCGTTTATCTCAAATTAAGAGTAATTAGTAACAAAGATGGCAAAAGGACTGACTGTCAAGGCAAACCAAATAAATCATTCCAACAAGGACAAATGATGATCTTATCAAACATCGTTTTGAAATTTGTGGAGCTGTTTTATGAAGTATAGTTACTTATAAAAAAAAACAATTATTGGTTAAAACTATCAAACGTAATTTTAAAATATATACGTAACTATTTATAGCTTATTAAAATTTGTATAAAGGGAAGCTTTCTGCCCATAATTATACTAATGTACACTTCCACCTAGACGTCAGAAGTTTTCCTTTGGATTTGAACTGGAGCTAAAGAACACCCATCAAAGTTGTAAGTTCCCATTTTCAGAAGTCATTGTAAATAGTAGTCGAATAATATTTATGTTAAAATTAATATTTTTACTTACCAGTATATTCATTATTCGTGTTCTTAAAGTACTATAAAACAGCTTCTATGTGTTATTGTATTATTTTGGGTCAGTGGAAGACAACTTCTTACTGATTTCGTTACTTTTTAAATATGTAATTTTAATCATCTCTAACCTAAGTAAAACTCAAAACCCCACCAATTTTATTGCATCACTTTCTCTCATTTTTAATCTAGTTTTCAGTAATATAATGGGTTTTGGTGGTTTTGGAACGCTAAAAATGTTATTGGGTGGTTTCTGAACCCATGTCAGTGCTTAAAATTATCTTCAACTTTGCTGATTACTGATTTTTAGAGGTAATTTAATTACTTTAAATCTTAAATCTAACTACATAATCCAATTAACAGTACATTTCTGAACAAAATGCAAAAGAAATTACCGCTCTAGCATAAAAAATAACTGTTTTATAGTAAAAATTGTAGATGTATGTCCGTCTGCTGGATCTGCAAATTTTGTTAAGCGACAAATTTTTGACAAAACTTTGAGGTGTTGCCATTCCGAAAGTCATTGATATATTAATCTAAAAATCTCCAAATATTCTTATATCCATGGGTAGAACAGTCTCACCAAGTTTCATAAAAATCTGAAGACCCATGGTGCAAAATCTCGTTTTGGCTGGATGATTTGACTTGGAATGTCCCTGCTTTCAACTAGTTTTACTAGTCATGTGGATGACTACTTAAAACTTTTTGGTGTGAATTTCACCTTCCCGGTTATTTTTGATGAGCAATTTAGGTATTCCCATTTACCCTATAAATACTGTACCTGTATTCTGGGTTGAATGGAAACAATAAGTTTTTAATACCTCGTATCTTTTTAGAAGATTAAATTGTGATGTAAAGAATACTTTCGTGAGTAAATAATATCTCTGGGGCGGGAGGGTGGCACCTCCTAGTTGCGACAGGGATAATCTGGTAATAAGTTATCCCTCTCGAAAAGATCCCTTGAATGCTGTTCTTAAATGGCAACATAAGAAGACTTACTGACCGCACTGTAAAAAATGCGTGTAAGGTTACCACTTTTAATGGGTGTAACGTTGCACAACTTCTAAAGTAAGCTGCTCCAATTTTATGAAAACTCTAATTGTTGGGATACAGTTTCACGCAACCAGTGTAAAGTTCCGCCAAGCGTTAAAATTACTGTAGTATTATTCAAAGCGGATGCGTTAAGGCAAACATCAGCGCAGAACTCTTGAAGTCTTCTGAACGTAACTAAGATGTGCCTTAACCGGCCCAGTGGTCAAAGCGCTTGCTTGCGCTGTACGAGGTAAATTCGCGGTTCGGGGTTCGATCTTATCTTGTGTAATTAAAATATTTTGCGAATTTGTGTATTTCGCAGTGGGAAAGCCATGAAAAACATCAAATAAACGAATAATTGAAAGTAATCATCTAGCCTGATGAATGCTCTTTTTCTTTCTTTTGACAGAAAATTCTGGTGTAACCTTATACACACGCAGAAATGGGTGTTCTCAAATCCGCGAAAATTGTAGGAGTCGAGGTCTGGAGTTGGTCGTTTTCCCTTCAACTAATCAGCCTTGGTCAAAACATTTGCGTTTTGAATTTATTTCAATTTAATTCAGTCATATTTTTTAAATCTTTGATTTAAGTTAATGTGAAGTCTATGAGATATGGTATATCGATTTTTATTAGTAACTTTTTTTTATTTCTTAAAATCAAAAATTGAGGAGACATTTAGAATCGGCAGTTTTTTTTTCAATTTTTTGGTGTCAAAAATTATTTTTTAGTGTTGTTGGTATCTTAGATAAAACTATTCGAAAATCTTCCATAGGTTTTAATGTTCAAATTTTTTGAATTGTTCAAGCTATACCCTTGAAATAGCTAAATAAAAAAAATACCAAGAGGTTTTAAAAAAACATTTATTTGAAGAAAAACCGTCTTTTGTTCGAAATCTGTATTTACCTTAAAATTGCCCATTGGCAGTACTGTTAAGTTTTTTTGAACTGTTCAAAGTTGAACGAAAAAGTGTTCAAATCAAACTGAAATATGGGAATCACGTGGCTTTGCCGAGATCTTTCAAATAAAAAAGTTTGTTCGAATCAAACTGTTCTTTCAGAAGTTATTACGGGAGGTGAGGGGGAAGGGGAAAATAGACAGCCATATATTGCCATGTCTCAAAGCCCTACTTTCAAAACTTTAATTTTTCGATATTTATTTAATTATTTTATATATTTTAAACATCTGAGTTGTACTTGCCTACATTTTTACACATCGGTCCGGTTTCATATATTTATCATTACTTTTTTTAAAAACTTTTAACAGGAAAGCTGGATGAAAAGTTCAGTAAATTGTAAAATGCTAATTTTTTATGAAAAATTTCAGGATAAATAAATCCGATAAAAAAATAAATAAGTAAAACTAACTGAAATATTGCTTAAATTTGTCAAAAGCATTATTTTAGTAAAAAAAGGCGTTTTTGAAAAACCTTGAGAACCATCGCTGTTTTATTTACATAAGTTTTAAACAAGATGTGCTGTAGAAGATTTTTTTTTTTTTTTTTGAAAGAGCTAATAAATTTGCGAGCGATTGCTAATAAATTTATTATATGTCAATCAAAGCGTCATATAATGTTTCGTTTATCATTTTGAGTTTTCTTTCTTAAAATAGAAAAAAACTTATAATTTGTTTATTTCTCAAGGTATTTTTTTTTTCTTCTAAAGATAGTTGAAAGATCAAAGGTTTTTAAAACGAAACATTGTTTAGCGAATTTTCTTATTACTAAAATTTACTTAAAATGAAAAACATATACTTACTCCAATACACACGAGGTGTCCAATTCTGATGTGAAATGGTTGATAAAGGTGACCTAAACGTGAATTCAGGAACTGAAGGAAAAGTGTTGTCGGTATGAGTAACCTCTCCACATAAGCAGTGAGTAAAATAAGAGTTAATGGAATTCCAATTAATGCATAAACAATGCAAAATATTTTTCCTCCTTCCGAGAGTGGAGCAACATGACCATATCCTGAAATCATAAAATTAAATAATTTATTTATTTGATATAGTGCTGTTGTGGTAAGTTGACCTTCGACATTGACAATGTTTAACCTCTTACCAATGTTTAACCAGTTATACAGAGGTTAAATTGCACTCTTCCTCTTCCCACACTGCAAAAAATGAACTGTTGTTTTTACAGTATAATACTGGCAGCCAAGATTCCAATTTAAAACTGTAAAATTCACAGTAATAAACTGTAAAACTAATAATTTTACAGTTTCTTACTGTAAAATTAATAATTTTACAGTTTATTGCCGTAAAATTTAGCTGTACTATATTGTAAAAACAACAGTATAATACTGGCAACAGAGGTTCCAGTTTAAAACTGTAAAATGCACGGTAATAAGCTGTTTAATCAGCAATTTTACAGTTTATTACTGTAAAATTAGCTGTATTAAACTGTAAAAACAACGTTCATTTTTTACAGTGGAGTACAGTGTTTCAGAACTTTTAGGAGGGGTAGGGTGTAACTTAATGACTCGAAACCACATAGCAATGGAGGGTCGGAAATGCTTTCCCGACGCTGTGAAATTCGAGATACGTTGGAAGCATTTTCCAGGCTGTTCGGAGTTCCTTGCGCCGAAGACGTGAGGTGTGCCAATGGAAAAAACTTCGATCACTTACTTATGCTTTTTTACGTGTATCATTAAATATATTTTTTACTTACGTCTCTTTTCTTTATGGTGTTTCTGGGTACATTCCTGCTCCAGGAAAGAATTTCCGACCCCGCATTGTTGTATGATTTCGAATCTTCAGGATGCACCCTACCCTCTCCTAGAAGTTCTGAAACACCCTGCTAGGACACCTTGTTGAGAAATGTGATAGGCACCGATTGAGTTTAGTTACTTTTGTATTCGTTTTGCGAAATTATCCCAACTCAAATCCGCGTCAGTCACAGGAGCCTACTACCCGAAAAAGTAGTAAACGATGCCAACGCCGAGGTCCAACTTACCAGAGCAGCTCAATGTATCGTTTTGTATAGTATCTTTTTGCATTGTTACAAACTTAGACATACGAATGTATCATAAAACTACTGGTAAAATCTTTATCAAAATTTTACAGAGAAATTATTATTTTTTTAACCCTCGTGGATCCCTCCCATTTCAGTTACACTCAAGACCCTTGAGGTCATAAACGACCCCAATGCTTCCTTTAATTAATTTATTATGATTATTGAATGTTACATGCATTATTTAAGTTCACACACTTTTTAGTGCTAAAAAATAAAAATAAAAAGACACAATCAAAGTAAAATTTAGTTTATGCATTAAAAATTAAAATTTTAGAGCAAAACTTACAATAACTGTAGATTTATTTACAACTGTTACAGACCTGAAAAAACATGATTTTTTGCAAGAGAATTTCAAATACTGATGACATTTTTCGATGCATTTTCTGTCCAGTTCTCTTGGACAAAAGCTGCAACGTCCTCTTTTTTTGGCATTCTGGGGAAGTGACCCCAAGGGTCTTGTGTGCAAAATATGCAATTCGGGAAAAATAAAACACAATAATAGCATTATTTTGAATAGAAAACTAGAAGAATAAAAGCCACAAAATACCATTAAAAACAAATGGTTGATTAACAAGATTTATTAAACAGAAATTGCATTGGGGTCACATATATAACCGAGAATCATTTATCTTATCCCTCGTGGGTTCCTTGGGGTCACATATGACCCCAAGGAACCCACGAGGGTTAAGATAAACGATTCTCGGTTATGTTTTCAAAATTATAATAATTTCTGAATACCTTGGTGTGTTCAGGATCTTGCTACAAGCTCTAAATGTTTTACCATCTGCCCTTGCAAAACATCACGCACCCGCTAACCTGATAGACCTTTGTTTATTGAATTAGTGCGTTATGAATTCATTGGTCATATACTAGATGTTTCATAAAATATGGGTCAAACTTTGAGAGGTACGCTTACACGCAAACAAATTTCATCAAAGAATTCTCCCAATTACATATTTTTTTGTAGGTAATTACAAGTACAGCTACTTTAGTATAAATGTAGTTAACTATATACATATAGCTATTTATTTTCTGATAAGTACTTTTTGTATTATGATTTTAACTTTTAAAGTGTTCTGATTTATCGGTAGTATTTTCGTATGTATTTGTATCTGCTGAACATTTCTCTGATCTAGTAAAAATGTTGAGTGAAAACTAAGTTATTTAATGAATATATAGGTGTTTCCGATTCGTTAGTATAAGAATGCAGCGATACATTTTCAGATTTTTACGAGCACACTCATGAAATAAAATTGTTATCTATAAACCACATTTTGTAAATATCCCATGAAATTTCAAATAAAATAATTCGAGTAAAGGGGAGATATTATCTTCAATTCCCTTTCTGCCACTAAAAAGAATTCCATAGAAATGCTGTTGAATATCCATGCTTCCTACGAGAGCATACGCACCATTTTCTTTCCTGTTTTAGAAGCACATACTTTGGGTCAACATTTTCCTTCATGGAAAAAATTAAAACGCAAATTGCTATGCCGAAATGTAATAAATTACTTTTTCAAATTTTTCATTACAGCATTACTTAAAAGTTATATTATCACGTATATCAACTTCTGTTGCCTCCTTTTTTATTGCCTAATTTAAAAGTGGCTTCCAGGGGTAAAAAGTTTCCTCACCTCTGCCACAGAGTATAAAAATTCGAAAAAGGAAAGTTTCAAACCTGCTATTCTTAAATGTGAACACTTTAATTTGACAGAAACAAATTAAATATTTTCTTTTGCGGAAAAAAATGTTATTGAGGAATTATTAATACTCCCACAAAGTTTAAATTGAAGAACTTTATTGAGTTTTCTTCTCAAAAGTGGGTGATAAAAATTAAATATAGCAAACATTTAGCGTGCATTTTTTTGTAAAAATTATTCAGAATGTCAATAACGAAGGTTGTAGCTAGCTATATTTTATCAAAACTATATTATTTTTCGTGAAGTTGAAAGTAAGACCTTTCAAAGACGAAAGCAACTTACTACAAAAAACGTTCACAGATACTTTTTTCACATTAGCTTACTTAGACCAGTTACAGCTTGCATTTTAACCTACTCAATTTGCATATTTCCTGAACATAAAACTTCAAAATACCGTAAAATGGGGTGTATAGGAACAGCTGGGTGAATCGGAACAAAACTTCCTGATCATACAAAGAAATTCCTCATAAATATACCGTTGTGTATTTTTGGCAGGTAAATTTTTTTTTTAGAAATTTAATATTATAAGAAGTAGGAAAAAATTAATTTTGTCATTCTGGGCAACACTATTGGCTTCTGTGAAAGGGTGTAAGCGAGAAGCTAAAAAACATCAAGTTTTCATTGTCTGCGAAACTTTGTACCTAAGTACAGACCCCTTTATATTTCAAATCTAAAAGTAGTACGTTTTTATTATGCATATATCTGAGCAACAGAGTACCACATTAAAAAAGACAACATATTTTAATTGTGCCATAAAAATGAAAAATTCTTCATAATAGTATCATCGGATAAGAATTTGCGGGGTGAATCGGAACACTTTGCTTTGTTGTTCCAAATCAAACTTATTTAAAGGAAACTTTGAAAAATCAGGATTCTAACCTCAATTCTTCTAGTCAATATAAGGACAAGGATTTATTACTGTTTATCCCTTCTCATGAGCAACTAGATCTTAGAATGACAGAAAGTTGCAGATTTATAAAGGTTTTTGCTCCTAGAGACTTTTTATACTTAAAATACATGGGGGAAAGTCATACAGACTTTATGTAGCATAAGCCCAGCACACAGACAGTGATGAATAAGTGGGAAAATCTTACAAGACAATCCCCAAAATCCAGAAATTTCAAGAAGCTAAAGAAAAGGCAGCGTTTATCCCAGAAGATGTTATGAAAAAACTTAAACCAAGCCACAACTGCTTGTTTTAAGGACAAGTACATATTTGTGGACGACATGAGGGACTTATGTTAAATCTTTGTATTTCAAATCAAAAGCATTTCTTGAAATTAATTTTAACTTTTCATGAGTTCAAAATTATTTTGAATTTTGACAATTGATAAACGTTTACTGGTATAGAAAATAAACTTTTATTTGACAATTACTGTCTGTTCTTATTCCCCCCATCAAAAAACTCATGTTTGTGAGACCTATTACAGGTTAAATTGAAAAAAAAAAAAAAAAAATTAACATCTGTTCCGATTGACCCCTATCAGTGGGGTGATTCGGAACACCCCTAAATTCCTATATATATAAATAATAACCGTTCAAAATGTTTTGTCTTTGCTTGGAATATCAAAAGCAAAGCAAGACCGAAGTTTTTACCTAAAAAATCAAATTAAAAAAAAAATCTTTAACTATTTTTTTTACTGTCAAAGCTGAAAAGTGTTCCGATTCACCCCATTTTACGGTAAATATATATTATTTGAATAAAGCAGAAATTGAAAAAAAAAAAAAAAACTTAAATATAAGCTAAGCGTTAAAAGGTTATCGACTGCTTTGACCTTTTTATTTTACGTTTCTTAAAAAAGAAAGTGAGTTTAAAAAAAAATGAAGAAAGCACTACTTTCAATATTTTATGAAATTAAACAGGCTGTTATATTTTAATTTGTGGGCACAAAATGGTAGTGCAGATAAGAACATTTGTCCAGACGCTAGAGTCCCATGTATTTGGAGCTTTCATAGCGGTGATTGTAAAATACGAATTAATTCGCTTTAGAAAGGGCGAATTTAATTCTAAAGCTGAAAGAGAACTCTCTTTTAGCTGATTAATTGCAGTACTCGAGTTTTGCCAGAAAGCTCTTTCATAAGCTTCACTCTCCTCTGTATTCATTTTTCGTAACTGCAAAACGATGTTAATTGAATTCCAACGTTCCTATTTGCGTCTACATTATTCATTCTGTTAGGTGCTGACTTATCAAATATTATTCTACGTCAAAATGCTTATTAATTTTATACGTCGCTTATAATTTTAATTTTGCATTTTCTCATGGAGGGAGAGTTCTTTTCGATTTTTAAAGACGTAGACTTTTAAGAAATGTTCAGTTTCAATTTTAATTCTACATTTTTTTCTATCAATAGAGTTATCCATACACTTTTCTATTCTTTTCTTTATTTTCTTTTCACAATAAACTAAGCAAAAAAAAAAGTAAATGAATAAAAAATTTTACTTTCCCGCATGCATTATTTCGATTGAGATAAACGGAATGAATAAAATCTTATACATTGACTTTTGACACTTAAAATAGTAAAATTACAAAAACATTCTTTGAAGATTGCACTTTATTTAATAAAACAGGAAAAAACGCTTGAACAGTAAAATAAATAAGTGAATAATAGTAAAGAAGTACTCGAGTAATAACTCATAATTTCATTAAGTTTCATTTACTTTAGGATAATTTAACAGAATTTACTTTGCTAGGCTTTTTTACAATGAAAATTTTCTTTTCTGAAGTTTTATTTTTAATTTCTGTTCTTCACTAGACTGTGTTTTCTCTACGTTTTACGTTATCATTCGTCATTATTTAAATATCCAAAGCGTAGAACAATATTTGTACATCACATTTTCGTTTGTTTGTTTCTTTTATTTTTGAATTATAGTTTTATATTCTTAAACAGGGCTGTGAAACGGTTTAGTTGTGGTATCTAAAGATACCCAATCAGAGAAAAAGACAACATAGAAGTAAAACCCAGCTCAGTGCAGGATTATTATTGGGATTTTTCGTGAAACCGAAGATTGAACTCTTAAAATTCCCAAGATCTGGGGGGGGAGGGGGGGGGGGGAAACCCCACCTAGATCAGTAATTCTGAAAAATTACCTACTTTTTTTGGAACTGTTACTATTGTAGCTGGTGGATTATGAATCTTAAAAATGATACAGTAAATAAATTGATAATGAATAGTAAAAATGCCTCTCTCAGTAATGTTTTTTTTTAAACAGTTTCTTTTTAAAAAGTGTAAAAATAGTTTTCAACAAGAAAAATGAAATAAAAGTATTGATACAATCATACAGAAAATAGTATAAAACTGATAGGCTGAAAGTATTTACCTCATAAATAAGACAAATTACATTCAGAGCTGAAAGTATTCTTCTCAAATCTATCTTTTAAAATAGTTGCAGCAAGTTCATGAAAGAAACTTTCATTCTAGATTGCTTATCCGAAAGATTATATTTTAAAGAAAATAACATGTTTTGTCCTTAAAATATTTAACAAATGGATCTGTTACACCATTATAACCCCAAACCCAGGAATTTCACACAAAATCCCCAAAAAACCCGAGATATCTACTGAAAACGGGTCAGTGGAATAAACTCGGCTGTTTCCTAGATTTTTAATACGTCAACTGCGTGAGTTCGGAAAGCACAAAAAAAAAAAAAAAAATCCTATGGTGATCGTTTTTTGAAGAGTAAAAATATGAAAATAGTAAAAACAATAATAATAAAGATCAATTCTACGTTTACAAAAAAAAAAAAAAAAGTATGAATTGAAACATGTCACAGAAAGAGAAGAAGTGTTCTGTTTTAAATTTTTTTAAATTTATTTAAAAAAATACCCCCCCCCCAAATACAATTTAACAGCTTAAAAAATGCAGTTACTTATTTTTGCCTTTTCCCATTATGCTAAGATTTCATTTAAAACACAAAGCGTGAAAAAACGCTTAACTACATTTTTGAGGCTTATTTTGGATTTTCAATGAGTGAAGTACACTTGAAGAGGCTTTAAAAATATCTCTGATTACAAGTAAAAAATCTTATAAATTTCAACTAAAACGTCTCAATAGTTCTACAATACATGAAATACTGAAATGAAACAACAAACACACATTAACTAATGCTATTGAGTCCAAGAGTTTAAACTGATGCACTTTGTTACTGCAAATGGAACTTTTTTCTAGCGATAATGATACTATTTTTGTAAAGTACTTGAGAAAGTTACTAATTACATTAATCTTCTTAACAGGCAAAGAAAAATTCTGTGACATTTATTAGCATCTAAACAAATGCATTTCGTGAGAAAAGTAATGACACTTCAAGAAGACACGGAAAGTAATTTCTTTCGCCATCCAATCAGCTAGTAATTAATCATTACTCGCGATGCAGTACGTTCCTAATTCCGACATTTGAGGAATTAGTAATTAAGTCCTGTATGGTTGAAAACCTTAAATTTTTGAGCAACGTTTCATGAATAAGTAATTAGGCATCGTTTTTGTAATAGAATATTGAATATCAATAGCTCAAACGTAATTTAACTTCAACTACTCTAGTACAGGTGTGTAATTAAAGAAAACAGAGATAGAAGTTAAGGAAATAGTGTAAGAGGATTTCAAGAAAGATTTTGAAGTGGCAGGAAGTGTCTAAACTATTGTCAGATAATTATGAAAAAAAAAAGTGTTTTATAATAAACAAAAGTGCAGTAATGCTAATGGTAAAAGATAAAACGAAACAACATTACTTTTGCAATTAGTGTAATTTAATTATTTGAATCTGGAGTTTTGATTCTGATAATAATGTACTGCAAAATGAAATAGAAATTTCGAGCTGAACAGTAAGTTTTTTTGTATGAATAATTAATTGATTTTGAGATTATTGCACTATAATTTCAATTAAATATAAACAGTAATTAAAAATGTATCACTTTCAGAAAAGGAAGGAACAATAAAATTTCAACCGAAGTAAATTAAAAGTTTTATTATAAAGGTTTACGAATTTAAGTGTTCAATAATAATAGCTTTTTTTTCGAATTAATGCTTTGGCAAACGAAGAAATCGATTTGTGAATGGGAATTTTAAAAGCACATAGCAAAAGAAAGCATGATATGTAGGCCTTCTAATAAGCTAAATAAAATGCCTTTATAAAAGACTTGCTAAGTAAGAAAGAGATGCATTAAAATTAATATACACTGGCCTCCAAAATTTAAGGTACAACATGTTTTCCGAAGTTCATCCTTGTGAAAATGGCAGTAGCCATAAAATTAAGAGTTTATATGAATGATCATAACGAGCTTCAAAACTTACGGCAAAAGCAGCAGTACTCTTCTTTTATAAAAAGATCAGGTGCTATGGGTAAGAGAAAAATGTACAAATATCAAGCTTTTGCAATTTCGGGCTTAAATGCTGCTGATTTTCAACTGTTGTTGGCAGTTTTGTTGAAAATAGCAGAGTCTAGCATCGTCTATGAAAAGTTATTTGCCCAATTCGTTAAATTCTTGTCGAATGAATGGAAATAAGGTAGTCAGAATCTGATGCTACTAGACATTTCAATTTGTCTCCCAGCGTGGTTTAGCGACTTTGGAATGAATATCAATCTGAAGATTCTATGTCATGCCTGATCAAATGCCAAATAATTTTATTACTGTAGGATAGCACTATAAAAAATATCTATCAAAAGTATTTACTATCATAATTTAAAAAACTAACAATGCCACCAACACATTAAAATATAGATCACCCAACATTATACACGAATATGTATATGGTACGCAAATAATTTTTGTACTGGAACCTTGTACAAAAAAAAAGTTCTTTAGTACTATTTTTTATTTAAAAAAAAGGGGGAAGGAAGGTTGATCTCCCCTTCACTTTTTCCCTGTATCTTGGTTGTGCTGACTGCCCCCCGTTCCCCCTCAAACAAATTGCAGAAGATCATATTTAGGATGTTTCGGATTGATTTCGAATTTCATAAATTTGTTTACGGGCAAAGACGTTTCCACCGAACTTGCACGCGACTCCTAAACTTATTTTGAATCTCTTGAAACCGTCTGCTAAATGAATGGCTGACGAGCGAAAGATTTCAATGGATTTTATTCTGGAACGCGTTGGACGGGGTACTCATGTTCTTAACCATGATACATCTTCGTACGCATCAATTATCCTTTCTCAAATTGATGATTTCGTTTTTCAGCCAAAAAAAGCATGCTAACTCTAAATTTTGGCCATGTGTCATGTGTCTACATAGATAAATGACTCTGTTGACGGCTTTCAGTGTCGTATCCCCTCTTTGATGTGTTATTTCTTAAACTGATAGTGAAAGCCAGTGAAAAACGAGTTGAACACTTGCCAGCATCTCACAAACTACGGCCACTGTCACTTGCATTTTAAAAACACTTTTGCTTTCTAACGAGGAAAGATGGAAAGTGCGTATCAAGGAGAATACAAATTGATGAAGACAAATGTGAGAAAATTTGTTAGTTTGTAAATAAAAGATAATTTTCTTCTGAAAACAACAAATGTCATGTATCATTTTTCATTTACAGCTATACGGGCATCAATTAAAAATTTATTTTATGTTTTGAAATTTATTTTTCTTATTCAATAATATTAGATAAACTTAATGTTTAATGAATATGACAAAAAATTATGTTATGATGCTAAATATTAACTAATGAAACATATTAAGTTACATTTATTCAGTTTTATAACTTATTTTTTAAGTCTTCTTATTTTCAATCACTATTACGTTTTTCATTGCTAAGTTTACATAACTCTAATGAATTAACGCAATATTTCCTTAAATAACAGCACTAAAAGGTATTAACTTCGTTAACACAACCATAAATTATATTATTATAAATATATTTATAACAATATAATATATGTTTTTATAAATTGTTAGCCGTATATTATATTATCGGGTCATTTCATAGTGACTAGCGTAACATTCAGAGCTGATTT
The DNA here is from genome assembly GCA_038373865.1 of Uloborus plumipes. NCBI lineage: Eukaryota > Metazoa > Arthropoda > Arachnida > Araneae > Uloboridae > Uloborus > Uloborus plumipes. The sequence continues at coordinate 55,836 of JAXGGA010005891.1, forward strand.
TGTAACTGTTTTTACTTGTAACGTAAAGGATAAAAAATATTTTTTAGTTATGCTGGTGGATTTACAATGTACATGGTACCTATGTATCATTTCTGGTAGGAATTTAAAACAAATTACTGACCGTAGATAATTTTTCAACCAAAATAGCAGCGTGACTAACGTAACATTTTTGCAACCCTGAAAATTATTGCTCATATTGTGCGGCGAAAATTTCTCAAAATTAAGCAAGTGTCAAAAATTGAATGATATATTTGAAAAATGTGTAAAGTTAAAGCTTTTAAAAACATAAAACATTTATTAAATCTTAATTTTTTAAATCTTAAGTGTCACTTTTACTCAAGATGGAGTGTGACTAACGTAACGTGACTAACGTAACCATCGAATAACAAGCAGTAAACACACTACAAACTATTTATTACGGCTAATCTCAGTGATAATTACTGCTTTTTCAATGTTTTTTAAACTTCTTATGTTGCATGATTTTTATTTATTTATTTGTTTTTTGATACTTTTTTTACTTCGGTAATTTCTTTTCTTCGGCTGAAGTCGACATTTCTATGGAATGACCCTATCTCTATTTTTTTTTCTTTTCTATTATTTTATTACCCTAATTATTATAATTAGTGAGGGCTATTTTGTCGAGTAGAAATTTTTTATTTTTTGTCAGTATGGCATTTCTAACTGGTCAAAAGGACAAAAAGTAACCCAACTGTCAATGACTAAAACAATCAAGGGTGAATCCGAGGAAGACAGAAACAAGTCAGACTCGATCGATACTTTCGGATGCAAGAACACAGCATTAGCACTAAAAGCTCAATTATAACATGGTTGATTTCGGTGCCTAATAAAGTCCCAATGTCTATCTGATTGTGTGTATATCATTACTATAATAAAAACAACAGAATATAAAATATATTACTAACCTTGAAACCGTACAATTGAATGAAAAAAGAAAAAGAAATGAAGACAAAAAATAAAAGCCCCAAATAAGTAACATTCAAAAGAGCATAGTAAAACATGATTTGGCCGCATGAATTATTTGCCCTTGTGCTCCCGTTATCGAGATATAAGGTCTTAAAGTCTGCCCAAATGTTAGGAAATGACGCCAAATTTAGCGAGTTTCGATAAGTAATGAAAGACATCTTCCATATTCAGAGAGTGAAATCGAGTGGTAAATTCAATCTCTTGCCAAGTCTTTAGATTTGAAACTTTTCTTCAAATTCTGGCAGACTCTAAATCTTATACCGAAACCTTATACCGTTAACTCTTGACTACTCGCAGTCTCAAAAAAAAAAAAAAAAAAAAGCAAAAAGAAAAAAAAAAAATTCTAAAACCTTTGAGTTAAAGTAGTTTAAGTAATGGGAAGTTCCTACATTGTTCTCAAGAGTTTAGAATCCAATGAAAACATCGAGACAAAGGAATATTCCAGTTATAAGGTTTCATGTTTTCGCTAGTAACTGTATCTCGATAATGGGAGGCTGAGGACAAATAATTTTTTTAATCTAAAAATGTTTTAATGTGCACTTTTATTTGCTTTCTATTTCATATTTTTACTACTACACTTTTCTTGTGCTTTCCTGATAAGAATAAATTTTACAACTGATAGCTTATTGAGATTCTCAAAGATATAGCTTAAAGACTGAATATAATATTAAAATGTTCTTTATTGAGCTAAAGAGATAGTATAATAATCAATATTGTGAAAACGCTATCATCTATTACTGCAAGTTTCTATGTTTTTTTTTCTCTCTGATTTCGAATACCGTGTTTGTAAGAACATTAAGAGGTTGATTTCCTTAATCATTGAGTCCATTTAACTGCAGTTAGTAGATATTCAGTTTTCCGTCTTGGATACACACAAATCGATCTAGACAAAGCAAAGCTAATGACATTAATGTTTGCTTCGAGATAATTTCATAGCAACTGTTTTCAATTATCAACTCCTTCCCTGTTTCGCCAGTACGCAGTACGAGAGTACGAGCATGGCTTTCGGGCCTTAGCCGATTTGCCCGTACGCCGCCGCCGTACGGGCAAGCAGATTTCTATTTCGCTTTCAGTTCTCACACATCTTTTCTATTTTTAGTGATAAGTTATTTGTATATATGGCAAAAGTTGTCAAATAGATGATAGTTAGCAGACTATTGTGTTTTCCATGCTGATTTGTTCAAAAGCGCGCTTAAATGCAAAATGAATCAAAAGTTGCAAAAATAAAAAAAAGAGTGACATGTTTTGAACTGAGTTCTGGAAAAAATGAAATTGTTAAAGGGTTAAACCCCAAGTGGGGTTTAATTAAATTTTATAGGGATAATTAAATGATAGTCTCTATTGTAACTGAAGATTTCACACAAAGAGTAATTCATAAATTTACTTTGCATTATCTTGTACAGTACCATAAAGCGAACTACATTTCACATTCCGATTAAAGGATTAAAATAAAAAGTGAAACTAAAGAAAATACATAAACACAGAAAGTTTTTCAATTTCAGTTGACCATAAATTCCCTTTTGGTAAGATGCGTCTTATTAAAATTATTTACCACCACATGACCTTGATCTCTAGTCAAGACTACATGGGTAGGTAGAGAAGCCAAATTTTTCATCTATATGAACTAATCTTACCTATTGTTGTAATAACAGTGCTAGAGAAAAATATAGACTGGCCAAAGCTCCAATTCGGCTCCATTGAAACATTTCCTACTGCTGATACTCCTCTGTTGCTGGCGGAGATGATCTCTTTAATGAAACTTTCCAGGGCATCATCTGTAAAACAATTAAGGAAACATAAGTTATAAGCAATTTATGCTAACTCCAAAAATCTTTTTCTCTTCTTATATCAGAGCTACTTCCTTTGTAGAGCAAAACTTTCGTCAGACCATACTGCCGTACTAAGCACTATACTGCCGTGCTAAGCGCAAAAGTGGTATCTGCAGTTGAGCTCAAACTGAGATAAAACTTTTTAAAGTTTTGCTTCACCATGTGTTTGATTCAGAGGGTACTTTTTCCGAATTTTTAAAAAATATTTTCCATTCTCAAATGACCATATAATATTGTATTCAGGTAACATACGTCCTAAAGAGACACAAGGTGGTGATAACTCAATTTCGTTAAAAAGTGTAGATAATACTTTTGTGCTTAGCACGGCAGTATAGTCTTATCTGCAGTCGAGATCAAACTTAGAAATTGCTTTTTAAAGTTTTACGCCTCCATACATTTGAGTCAGAACCCACTTTTAAAGATATTTTTAAAAATTATTTCCCATTCCCTAATGACCTAAGAACATTGTATTTAGGTTATACATCACAAAGAACCACCCTATCTCAATTTTGATAACAAATGCAAGTACGACTTCTATGCTTAGCACCACAGCATAGTCGGGTTTCAAGGTCACAAGGAATCCTTTTTCAATACAGTAAAAAGCTTGAGCATACGATGACAAACAGAATTCAACAAGAAAGCTCACTTTTTTCACTTCAATTAAGTTTTTAAGCATATTAATTGTTTAACCGACAGACTGCGAATATATTAAAACAAACTGTTTAGTATTAAACAGTAAGTTACTGACCCTAAGCCAGGGCTGATGGAGAAATACATGCATTGCACCGCCTGCTCAGTTATTTTTTCCAGAGACTGCAGTCTCGTCCTTATTATGGACTCATCAGTTTGAAATAGAAGTTAAGACTGGCAGAAAACTGGTAGCTAATACAAAATCCTATTACAGACTGATGAGTCTGTCTGAAACTGCAGTCTCTGGATTAAATAATCGAGCTGGCGGTGTAATGCATGCAAACTGTTTAGTTCCCGAAGGAAAATCTTTTGATTTCTCAAACTTCTGTGTCACACTCTACCACTGTTATGAAAACGTTTCCGACTCTGAAATGGTGTACGAGTCCAAATGATCTTTATGTCCTTGTTTGTTTGTTGCACTGATAATGAAACACTCTGGATAAAAATAAATTTCTAAGCTGTAAAACCTAAATAATTTCTCAAAACCTGATGCAATGGAATATGCTTATATTAAATCATTGACTGAATTACGATTTTTAAAAAGGCAACGGATGAGAAATAGTTATCCTTGCTATCGTATGAAACAAAATCCCTGCCAATATCCCTACGCATAATTCTTCAGCTATGTTAATAGAAAATATTAGCTCTCTAGTTTGCTCTCCCAGCACCTATTGTCCATTTATAATCCACTTCGCCTCTTTCATCCAATATGACAGGACGAGCGAGATACGAAGCGAGTCCTCTAAAATCCGGGAAAGAGTTAGATAAACATAAACACCTTACTCAACTGAGAATGAATCATAAAACAGTTCAGTCATTTAGCGTATTTAGTGCCATCCGGGTAAACTTTGCGCCACTTCAAATTGTGTAGTATATTTGAACAAAAATATATATTTAGTATATTTTGAATAAATAAATAAACACCTAGAAGGACCAGTGCTGTACTCTGCTAGCGAGGTTGTTAAATCAGTCTTCTACTCCTTATTTTAGAGAAACAGGTGCGCAAAACTGTAAACAACAAACAGTTAACTAAAGTTACTACTTGGAAGAAATTTCGGAGAGCCGATCTGAAGTTGTTGAAATTCTACTACTTTTTTGAAGGGTGTTACTAATTTATTAGTCATTTTATTTTTATATATGGGGAATTTGTGAAATTATTAAATATACTAAATGTGGGGTTATTAAACAAACAAAAAAGTTTTTAAAATATTTAGTAAAATGAAAAAAAAAAGTCATTATAGCTTGTCTCCAGGTTTTAGGGAAACTTTGAGAAAGCTCCACCGCTAGGCTTAACTCTGTTTATCTTCTGCGTATACAATCTATATACGAAATAAATGTTGAAGTTATGTGGTCACTGCTTTCCTAAAAGCCAGTATTTTGACAATAAAAGTGCGAAGTATGATCTCTTAAATTAATTTTTGTTCAGAATTTATGACGTACCGAAAGTTCTGGAGAAATCCCCCCCCCCTCCCCCCAGTGCTTTGTCAAGGGTTTACGTGCGTGCTACACAGACACTAATGAGCTCAAACTCACAGAAATACTAGTACGTATTAACAACCAAAAGTTCTTTATGTTCCAGAAATTTCAGACGTTCAGGTGTCATAAAGTTTTGACACCTGAAATTTGACACAGTGTCATAAAATTTTGTGAAACCATATAGTTTTAATATGGCAATTCGTTTCACAAAGCTGATTCGCTATGTTGGAGCACCCCCCTCCCCCTTTTTTTTTGAGGTATCCCAAATCCTCAAATCAGGGAAACTGAAAATGTGTACACATTTGTTTCGAAAACTTGGAAATATTCGTTTTAAGTCTGCGCATCTATAAAATTTCATCCAAACAAGAGGCTGTCGGGTGGGTACGATTTGAAAAGCAAGTCAGTTGACCTGGAATGACTTAATGCTCGTTTCGTCTTCTGGAAATAGTTTTCCTCCCTCGAAAGCAAGATACCATTGATTCAAATTCGACCAAAATAAAATCCTTTCTAGACCAAGAAACCTCTCTCCTTGCCATTGCAAGAAGCAATTTTACGCGGAGAAAAGATAGAAACACTAAATTCGAAACACCTTTTCCTATCTTTCAAATCATTCGGAAACTTTCATTTCACGAGGAAACAACCTCTGAGGCATGCAACAATTTGGCATGGTTCCTGTGAATTTTCTTTTGCTTGACTCCAGAGCTTTATCTGTTTTGCGATTTGAGGAAAAATACGGCTTTGTTTTTTTAATAAACGAAAATGATTTTAAGGAACATGTCCTTTCTTGAAACTGTGTGGTTTCTATTTAGCGTTTGAAATGATTTGTTTCTGCAACATTTTATCTTAGGTTAGCTTTTGTGTTTCGAAGCAGGCTGTAATTCACTTCCGTATGCTGTGCGACAGGATGTTGTAGTACGCATGCGCGAACTTCAGATCTCTCGGAGAAGAGAAAAAGATTAATCAACAAACAAAAAATACTGTAAAAAAGAAATTTAATTAAAACTTCGAAATTTTTTTTTGACGTGTTGTAATCAGTGTTTAATTTCTGACAAAAGAAGTTATTAGTTAAGGGGTTATTTTAGATGATGGATGTCGTGGAAAAGGTGTCGTTGAGGGCACAAAGTGCGCACACTAAAAAATGAATGTTGTTTTTATAGTATAATACAGCTAATTTTATAGTAATAAACTGTAAAAGTGCTGGTTTTACAATACTAAACTGTAAAATTGCTAATTTTACTATAATAAGCTGTAAAATTACTAATTTTACAGTTTATTACCGTGCATTTTACAGTTTTAAACTGGAACCTCTGCTGCCAGTATTATACTGTTGTTTTTACAGTATAATACAGCTAAATTTTACGGTATAATACAGCTGAAATTTCTAACTTTACACTAAGAAACTGTAAAATTGCTAGTTTTAGTTTATTACTATGCATTTTACAGTTTTAAATTTGAACCTCGGCTACCGGTATTACACTGTAAAAACAAGTTCATTTTTTGCAGTGCAGAAAAACTTTGAAATTTTTTTGGACTATGTCTTGATTTACCGCAATTGCGTAGAATTTTTAACAAAATGCTGGTTCTAACGAAATTTACGTGAGTGCGTTATTTTTTTCTATTTTCAACCATGGGTAGTGCGGAAAAGGTTGCCATTGGTGCACAAAATTCCCTTGAAAAATTTGAGATGTGTCGTATAACTCCTTCCTTTGCCACAAATGTCTATGAATTTTGACAATTTTGTGTTTTTTAACTCTTTAAATAAATTTTGTTAAAACGTTGAAGTAGTATTTTCGTTGTATTTATCTAAAATAATTAAAGAGCTTGTCACATAAGCATTATGCATCGTTTAGATCAACGTTTCTCAACATTTTTTAAGCCTCGGACCTGCAAAAGCTCTTGAAAAATTTTCGCGGACCGATGAGGATGTTCCCCCACCCCTTTTTTTTCTTTCCTGATTTTGCAAAAAAAAAAAAAAAAATCGACCCAGGGTGTGTTAAACATGTGCAAACAATAAAAGAACTGCTGCATAATATTTTTTTCCTTTTCTTTTTTATGAAACAAAAGTAATAATAAACGCATGCCATTTTACTTGGTATTAAAAATCTGTCACAAAAGTATTCAAATGTAACGATAATAAGTAAACATTGTATATTGTAAAATTATAAGAAAATAAAGAAATAGTTGGAAAAAACTCCAGAAAAATGTACCAAAAATAATTTTTGAATTTCAGCAAAAATTGCATTTTTTAAACAATTTTTTTTTGTAAGAACTTGGATGAGCAAACATCTCTGAGGACCGGAGTATAGTGTTAGGCATGGCACCTCATGTATACATGCTAGAGATAGCTTGTATACAACAAGCAAAATCTGTGCATTTGAGGTTTTTCTTTTATTCATTTTATTTATATCCTCCATTCATTTAAAGGTTTCCCTACAATAAGTGACAATATTGCTTTAATTTTTAATCATTTTCTTACATGAATGTTAGAGTGTAAAACAGTTTGCTAGAGTATAAAACCGAAATGGGAATAAAAGTCTTTTCACAAGCATTGTAGAGATTTAAATGTATGCAAAGAAATTGGACTAAAACATGCTTTTCCATTAAAAACAGCAATAATTTTAGGATGTGATTAGTAAAGATTTAATTTATTCATTTGTAGTAAAAGAAAAATAATAACAAACATGATAAAGTAAAATGGGTTGAGAAATTTAAAATAAGATCGATAGATGTATTCGTATGCTAAACTGAAAATCTTTAGATTAGGAAAAGATGTAGTGAAAAATTTTCAAAAAAGAGGAAGAAAAAAAGATTTACAAGATTCACGAAACATCAACACATTTTACCTGAAATATTATGCAATTCTAAAAGACAAATTCTTTTAAGTTTTACGATTATTCCAAATTATCATAATTCTCAAAAATCCTCTTAACTTTCAACTACTTAAAATAGAGTAAAAAGTAAGTGCTTAGCTAGAAAACTTTTCACAGTAAATTTGTCTTCCACAAGACACATTTTGCGAAGCTGAGCGTAATTTGTTAAAGAACTATTACACATCGCCTTAAAAGCAAGTAACAATGCCGGCTTTCAGTGAAAAGTCAAAAGCTCATTTTGTTAATAACTCTCAAAGCCAGAGAAAATTTTTCATCATTTTTGCTGCTGTTTCCAAAAAAATGAAAATGCCACATAAAAAAATCGCTAATTGGCCTTACCCGTATAATATTTATCTAGCCACTTGGCAGGCGGCCAAAGATGTTGAATTTCTTCTCGCGTTGACGAATGCAGATCGATTCATTTGCTACCACAGACGTTTACACAATGTAACGCAATATCCTTTATTAATATCGATACACAAGTGTTCTTAAAGGCAAGGCTACCAGGATCAACCAGTATAGAAGACAACAAAAAAGAAAAACGGAACCGTTTTTAGCATTGCCTGTCACTAACTATGAATATTTCTTCCTACGCTTTTCACTCATAAAAGTATCATTTTTAGAGGACAAACTATAGGGGTCTTTTGTTGCTTGCGTGTGCGTTTATAGTTGCTTGTTTTATTTCTTTTTCTCTCAAGGATGTAGCAATTATGGCATTTGAATAGGTCTAGCCCGCGTTTGTTTCTGAAGAAATATATTTTTGTCCTTTTCTCCTTGGTAGCAATTTATGTTTGATTTAAATAAAATAAATCTTTTTGGTCATTTAATAATCTTTTTCCTTGTTTTTAAAGTTTAAAATTTCTCTGACATAAATGTTATTTGAGTATTGCGTTTCCTAAAAGTCTCCTGAAAACGAGAAAAAACGATGAGTAAAAAGTGTGAAATTATTAAGTTTATCAGACATTTCCTCCGTAAAACATTTTTATTTAATAAACCGTGCGTTTTTTTTTTGTATAATTTTTGTTTTTGTTAGGAAATATGATTAGCTGTTAAGTTAAAATAAATACAGATAGATAGGAATAGAAATATAGATGTATAAATATAAAGATAGGTATGCATAGATGGATACAGATAGTTAAATATACTTGGACAGTAAGAGCTAAGGAAAATGCTGAATTCAGATTGATACTTACACTAAAAAATGAATGTTGTTTTTACAGTATAATACAGCTAATTTTATAGTAATAAACTTTAAAAATTGCTAATTTTACAGTAATAAACTGTCAAATTACTCATTTTACCGTTCTAAACTGTAGGATTGATAATTTTACCGTTTATTACAGTGCATTTTACAGTTTTAAACTTTAAAATCCTGCTGCCAGTATTATACTGTTGTTTTTACAGCTTCTAACTTTACAGTAAAAAACTGTAAAATTGCTAGTTTTACAGTTTATTACTGTGCATTTTGCAGTTTTAAATTGGAACCTTGGCTGCCAGTATTATGTAAATACAACAGTTAGTGTACTTATAACAGTTTATTTTTTCCATTGTATATACACTGATACAAATTGATAAGCAGCTCGATGAAATTGATCGAAGCAGCAGTCGAAGGTGACAATCTTAGCGTAAAAAGGTGAATGACATGAAAAGCGAACTGCACATACAGCCACTGCTTGTTAAAAAAAAATCATGCCGTGTCAAATAAATGAGTTTTAGTGTAGATGAACTCCTACATAATATTTGCAAAAATCATAAAATAAGCATATTTGCCTTTCGTTCTTAAGTCGTGAATTCTTTTGCAATATTTCTCAATGTAGTTTATTTTTTGCAAGTTGTCTTCTGGTAAACTGAATAGTAGTACTCAATTCAAAATAAAATGATTGTGGTTTTGAACAAATAAGCAGACAAATACGGTGAGTTAATACACAGGCCCGTCATTTTGGGAGGTCGGGGGGGGGGGGGGTATTTCCCCCCCTCTTTGAGGAATCAATGTATTTACATATACGTGGGCGTGGTTGTTTGTGTTTTACGATGAAATTGCTTGTGTTTGCACCCTTTGAGCCCTTGGAAAAACCTGAAATGACAAGTCTGTTAATACATAACGTTTCAAAAATCATACAGTAAGAGTAGTTAGTCTCTTTTTTAAAACAGACACTGCATATTTTTGCAAACTTTCTTCTGCTTAACTAAGTATCGACATTGAGTGCAAAATAGATATCATACGGTGTCAAAAAATAAAATAATAATAATAAAAAAGCTTTTCTGTGAAAGAATTACAAACCAAAAATGAAGTTGAAATCCAAATAACATAGTCTGTTATCTACATAAGAATATAAGGATACATTAAAATGTATGCATCAGGATTATCGTATGCAATAAATTTTTAAAAGGTAACTGGAACAAATAGTTAGGCTTAAACTATTTTCACTTTCTACGACCAATAAACTGTTACTACTTTACTGAAATGCTCATCGATTTTAGTATCTGCCATTTGCATCTGCAGGCTGAAGGAGATGGGGTATTTACTATGTCAGGAATTCCAGAATGTATTACAATAAAAGTGCATGCTTATTTAGGTTAAATTATTTTTTGCAGATAACAATTTTTCCTCTGAATTTAAGGAGAATGCTTTACAATGATTATGAAATTTCTGCAACTGTTCCCGTTTTTGAAATTTATGCAAAAACCGTGCCTTTCTAATAAAACAAATTCCTCGGGATTTCTAGTAAAATGATAAGTTTGTGATTTCGTCAAAAGTTTTAAATGAGAAGTAAATAAATATCTTTATGCTTGAAAAATAAAAAAAGAAAGTAAAACAAGTACTAAGATTAAATTAAAAATTAAATTAAGAAAAACGACCCTGATTGCCGACCTTATACTAAAACGAACTTCACTGATTCGAAAGCATTTTAAATTTAAATCTATTTAATTGTTTTCAACAGAACATGGCAAACACGGAAAAGGAAAGATACTCCTCACTAAGTAAAATTTGCCGTTCGCAAAAGCAGCATAAAGAGGGAAAATTGAAAATCCTTTCAAAATCCTTATACTAAAATCAATTACAAGTATTTTAATTGTTAACGAATAGAAACTGGCAACAGGTAAACATTTTAAATCATTGAGTTTTCCTTCTTTGTCGGTCAACAATGACAACGGTTTCCAACAGTGTGAAAAAAGATTTAGCCGCATTTGTTAAAAAACGTTATAATTCAAGTTCTTTATAACATGGGAGTTCCAAACACATTCTATCAGACGCCAAAAAAAAAAAAATATATATATATATATTTGCTTTGGTATTGTTTTACATTTTCAAGTTGTTTTCTCTTAAAAAATCGCGAAAAGCATTTTAAAGGTTTTTACTTTATGTCTTCGTTAATGAATGTCATTCGAAGACGTGACTTAGCTGAGAGCACTCTCGATCAACTAACTCTCCTTTCAAGCAAAAACATTTATTTAAAAAAAAAATCGGTCCATCCGTTTAGGTGCTAATGAACCACATATGGAAACACAGATACACAGACACGTCAAACTTGTAATCCCCTTCCTTTTTACGTCGGGGGTTAGCAATATAAAATGTACAATTGAACAGGAAAACTGCAAATACTTGTTTCGGCGTTACACGGAATGCATTTTTAAACGCAAAATTTTGTTGAAAAGAATTGCTGCCTGTAATGAAATGAAAGTAATCATGCTCTTATTATTGCAAAGTATTGATCTTATTGTGCTTTGAAATAAAACAAGTGCAACGAAATTTTATTTTAATTTCAAAATTTGTGTAGTGCATTGAATATATTTTAAATTAAATTCTAGATGGAGTCTGCAATATTTTTCTATCTATTGCACTGTTAAAATAGATGTTGTTTTGATAGTATAATACAGCTAATTTTATAGTAACTAGCTAGTTTTACAGTTTATTACTGTGCAGTTTACAGTTTTAAACGGGAACCGCTGCTGCCAGTATTATACAGCAAAAGCAACAGTTTATTTTTTCCAGTGTAACAACAATTTCCTTGGTCCATCGTCAAATATTGAGGCAGTCTGGAAGAGATAGAGTGACGAAGATAACCAAAGTGTCCCTTGAAAGGAAGGAAGGTTACGTCATACTGGAAAGACTCAAAGCAGGAAGTGTCGAGTGAATATGAAGGAAGAGGAGAGAGTTATTTCTAGCTGTCGGAATTATTATATAACAATATGGATCAAGAACTGGTTTTCCCTTTTTATCTTACAAAATCAATGGAGATTTTAACCGTGTTTAGTGTCGGTCTGAATGATTATTTAATTTTTTTTACATTTAAAATGCACTAATAATGGAAAGCAAAAAGAGTTAAGAAATTGTTTTTACAAGGAGGGAGTTATTTCTAGCTGTGGATCATATAATAATGTGGATCAAGATTTGGTTTTAATTTTTTATCTTATAAAATCAATGAAGATTGTAATCGTGCTTGCTGTCAGTCTGAATAATTATTTTATTTATTTCTTTTTTTAAATAAATGCACTAATAATAAAAAGTAAAAAGCGTTAAGAAAGTTTTTCTACATAAATGCTATGAATAGGATTTATTCTAAATTTTACCTAATAATAGAGAGTAAAAGGAGTGAGGATATTTTTTTCTTCACACATTTTATGAATGTATTTTTGCTAAATTTGCTATAATCATAGTATATAACGATAGGAAATTGCGCTTCTTCGAACGTGGTAAAATATTCAAGTTGAAAATCATGTAAAAATGAACTAATAATAATCGAAAGTAAAAAGCGCTATGAAATCGTTTTTTCACATATGTCCATGAATAGCTTCAGAATAAATTTCCACTAATCATCAAAAGTAAATGACGGTAGAAAATTTCTTCTTCGCACATGATTAGATTAATACTAATTATGCTATACAAAATAAAAGAAGATAAGGAATTTTTAGTTTTTACAAAAGTTATGAGAAGATTTGAATGTAATACAAAAGTCTGCGCATTTATTTTGCATTTGTTAAATAAGTAGAAAAGTAGGGTGAAAGAGATAATATGAAGAATACGCAAAGGAGGAATAGAGAAATCACTAAAAAATTAGTAAAAAAGAAGGAAAAAAACTGCTTAAAACGACATGATGAGCTCGCCAGATTTTTAGGACTTAGAAAATGACCATTCAAAGATGCATGATAAATCAATTCTTGGTATAACTCTGGAATACAAGCAGTTGTTATCCACTTCTCAGTTTTAATCCCCTTTTTCATCATTTTTAGTGCCTTTACCTACTGCCGGGACTTTATTCTAAACGTTTTTAAAACTAATGGGATTTAGAAGTCCAGCTGCACGCAGTTCATTCAATTGTAGGATTCAGCAGAAGCTGATTTCCTTGGGGAAGATTACTGGAAACAAAGAAAAATAACGCCAACCCAGAGTTACCTTTTAAAAAAATCAGTAATTGGAGGATAAAATGCCTTTTTCTTTCTTCATTTTTTTTTTTTTGCTCAATTTTGTGATTGATTATCTTTTCATGTTATATTATTATTTTCCTGCTATTATTTGTTCGATCCTGTTAACTCCTATAACATCTAATAAAAGGCTGTAAATGAGAATACAAAACTAACTTTAAAAGGTAGAAAGTCAGTTAAACCTTTTGATAGCATAGCAGCGTCAGGAATGTTGAAGTTAACTGAAGTAAATTAGAAATAAAATGTAAGAGCGTCAAGTAAGATATATATATATATGTTACGGCCAAAGCCCGAAGTCGGCCAGTTCGCGAAGTGGCCGGCCACTTCGCGAAATGGCCAATATCGCCTCAAAATGACCGGCCAAAGTCCGAAATTTCCTTGATTTCGGGCTTTGGCCAGCCAGTTCGCGAACTGGCTAGAGGCGATCGGCCAAAGTTAGAAAAAAAAAGGTAGTGACACATTTTGTGAGTCATGACCTTTTTCACATGTCACATTTTGTGCTTGTTTACCATAACGCTAAAGATAATCCCATTATATCTGCCACAGAGCAGGGGCGGATACAAAAATAGTTTTTATGGGGACCAGAAAAGTGAAAGTGCTTCCCCCCCCCTACATTTTTTATAAAAAAAATCTCATAAAGTTCCTTTAAATTAAAAAAAGAGGGGGGGGGGGGGGTGAAAAAATATTTTAATATTTTAAGCCGATCAACTATTAAACCAATGGTTCCCAGCATGGGGGCGATTGCTCCTGAAGGGCGATTGGACTCCTCAAAGGGGCGGTAAATTATTAAAGGGCAATGGGTATTTAGAAGAGAAAAAAAAAGTAGAAATAAAACTAGCGAAAACCAAAATTGTAAACATGAACGAAACCGGTTGTTCAGGGTTGATCGGGGTGTCTTGAGCTAGGTGGCATCTTCGGATGACATTAATTAACGAAGAAATTAATTAAAAACCTTTAATACATTTTTTGCACTTTTTGAATTCGAATAAAACCAATTGAACTTAAAATTAAAGTTTAAGAGCTTCCTCCTTGCACCTAGAATGAACCTTAAGAAGTATTTTGTCATTTATTGCTAATTTTATAAATTTTCAAGTTGTCAATTTGTTTTAATTCAAATTTTTAGTTTCAACGATTTTAGTTCCCCTGAGTCTGGTGTAGAAAAGAAAATAATATTTCTTGAAAAATATACTTCTGTTTTTTGAAAAGTACGTCGAAAATTTTGGATGTTTCCCTTCAAATGCTTCAGTTATATATCAGCTCACTTTGTGAAAGGAAAAAAGAATAAAGGTATTTTTATTTCTTTATTAATATTTTTAGTTTGAAAGTGATTGGTTATAATTGCGTTATTGAGTACATTTTACTTCAACTTAAAGTTAGGTTTTTATATTTTTAATAATATCGATATTCACTTGGGTCAACTTATTGTTTTTAGAGGAAGGGGGGGGGGGGAGGCAATAAGTGTCAGTCAGCGTCTTGAAGGGGGCGATGAGCTCAAAAAGGTTGGGAAACACTATTAAAAATTATGTCAAATTATACAATAATATTTAACCTAATTAGTAAATGAGGCACGGTGTTATTTAGAAACATTTGTCAATATGATTTAAAACAAAAAATTATCAAAATGAAATCGTCACTTTTTTCCATCGCAAATGAATGAATGAATGAATCGTGATATATATTATGTACCATTGATTTAGCAAACCCTGAGTATTCTTTTACTCTGTCTAACCCCTGATTGCTATATTATTCCCATAGCAAACCAAAGTGATGTTATTCAAATATGCTGTACATGCGCTTTTTTTAAAGACATAGTTCAAAAATTTTTACAAATGTTATGGAGAAATTAAAAAGCAATTGAACGTTAAACATAGTAAAATTATTTTTATCCCTTTGGAAGCCCTCCACCCCCCTAAAAGCCGCTACAGCCACAGAGTAGTTTTTGGGAGATATCCGCACTCTTAGGCACCTAGGATCGTCCATCAGAAAAAAGGCTAAGGTGGGTAGTAGCGTGAAGATCTCACACCAAAAAACTCATGGTCTCTTATGAAAACTTCCTCTTCCTTGGAGAAAACAAACTAACAAACAAAAAAATAATCACATTATCTACTGAATTAGTTTATTACAGAAAATTATGACTATCATCATTTGACACAAAAAAAACAAAATGTTATGGCATTTCGAATATTGCACAAGAGTTTGTTATTTTTACATCTGCAGCAATTTGTTTAGCACTTGTTAGTGCAACTGCATCGAACAGCAAGCACATCGCACATTGGCCAGGGAGTTCCGGCCACTTCGCGAAGTGGCCGGCCAAAGTCGCATATACTCAATTAATTTCCAGTACATCGGACTTTGGCCACACGCCCCGGCCAATGCGCGAAATGGCCGGTCAATTCGCGAAGTGGTCGGACTTCGGGCTTTGGCCGTAACATATATATGTATAGAAAAGGTAAAATTCAAAAACTAAAAAGAAAGACTGACAGATTTTGAAGCTTTTAAACAAAGTATTGGATTAGCGTTTCGATATCTCTGGTACAAAAATTGAACTCGAATGCATTATCGAGCAGTGCTGTATCACTTTGGTTATTAATACATTTGCAGAGAAATGCATTTTAAGAACTTATGGATAAAAATACATAAAAAAAAACCGAAATCAAATGTAAGCGATTCAAATTTTCGGTTTTTTTTCTTTTTCTTTAAAGAAAAGTCAAAAATTAAAGACGCAAATGAAATTGGCAGTTTTTGGAGCTTTTAAACAAAGCTTTGATTAGTTCTCCGATATCTAACACAAAGATTGAAGACAAATCGAATGCACTCGATTAGTCTCCAATCTCTTTTGTATCACTTCGGTAAGTAATACAAAAAATGCAGCTGCTTCCCTTTTTAGATATGATGCACTCAATGCACGTTTTGAAAGAAAAACACTCCATTAGATATCAGAGAAATACAATTTCCTGACGTATTGCCTAAAAAAACAGAAATAAGTGCCCTTAGCTTCAGTGGTGGAAAAAGAAATTACATGATTGAAGTGCGCAGTGTTTTGCATGAAATGAAAAAAAAAAGAAACATAATGATGAATTGCAGTTGTAGATGTGTACTGCAAATTGTCAGAGTTTTTTTTGCGAATATCATTATTATAAAATTTCAAGATGGCGATTTTATTTTATCGAAAAGTTTGTGGTACAATCTTCCTGAAGAAAAGACAGCCGTTCATTCATGTTAGTGTCTTATGTTTCCCTTTTATAGTTTTTACCTATGGTTAGTTCAAGGTGTATACATTCTCATATTAGTTTTTTAAATTCTTGCAGCATATTTGTCATAAAATTCAAGTATTTGTTTTGTTATGAAAACATGCTATATCAATATCATTACTTAAAGCAGAAATAAAATTGAATGCTCTACTGGAAAAATGACCTAAGTCCCCTTTTTGACGAAACATTTGTTTTATGTTTCATTCATTCCTATTATAATATAAATGTTTATTTTGACTAATCTAATATTTGTAATTAAACTCTAATTTGTCAACAACTATTTCCCTTTTGAAATTTTCATTGTAATTATTAAGTAAGCAAATATTGTTGTGTTATTTTATTGGGTCAGATTGAATTTCTGTTTTTCCAGTGACCTCATCAATTATTTTGAGCTAATTGTAATTAAATTCATTAAATCATATTTAACTTAAAATTTTCCTGATACCAAAAATATTTAATGGAATTCATTTAGAATATGGTCTTCATTTTCATTCGTCTGCTTACAAACGATTTTCTTTTTATTTTGCAGTTTTCAAAAGTGTTTTATTTAATAATACAAGTTTTAATGCTTTTTACGGCATGGATAATTTATTTTTTGATGCTAGCTGCTTCTACTATTGTATAACTTTTAAAGTGTTCCGATTTACTTGAGATCTTTTTGCATGATATTTAGTGTAAATAAAAAATCTGAAAAAATAATCAAAGACATACAAAAAAAAAATAAAAAAAATTGGAAACATAGAGTGGTCAAAAAATTATCACAAAAACTATCTTTTTAAATAAACAAATAAATTAATAAATAAAAATATTGTTTAAATCCTGGCTGCGATCCCTAACTACGAAATCTTAAATTCGCTAGAAATTAGTTAATCCTATCAATAAGTTCAATTTATTTATTTATTGATGATACTTTGTGTATTATATGGTAACTATTGTGCTTATTACTTATTTTGAGTTTAGTAAATTGAGAAAAAAAGTTATTCGTTCACCTTTTCCTCAAGTGGAGATGTATAATTGTGTGTTTCGTTCGTTCTAACTTTCGTTCTCTCTTGTTTCCCAAAACAGGCCTACACAATAATACTCTGAGATATAACTAGGTTATTTTTTCAAGGAGTGAGAGTACTCCTCGGCAATTTTTAGAGGAGTAAAATATACAAAAAAAAGAGAAGACTAAAATAGTGATAATTTCCATACAAACTGAAATGGGAGATCGCAGTGAAGGAAGAGATGTCTACTATTTGTTTCTATACATTTATAATGTTTAACATTTTTTACTTCAAATAAATTACCAAAACAATCAAATGAAGTATTTTAAAATTTCTGATTTTATTTTAAAATATTTTCTATCAGTCGACCCTTTTTTATTTAAAACATAAACTTGACTAATTTGTTGAGGCTTATTTCAGGTTTTCAATGCGTGGAATACGCTTGCAAAGGCGTAAAAAATGTCTCTTATTATACTGATCAAATTTTTAGATATTAACTTATTTAAGTTAATATCGCTAAATAATTCATAGGCATGTTGACCCACTATATGAAATGGGGAACAAATGTAGCATGCTGAAAACATGAACAACTCATTACTATACGCCCTGTACTCTGCTAAACCACAGATCGTAATGGAAAATGCAACGAAACATGAATAACGTCACTGAACCAGAAGTATCGACACATTTTTTTCCATCTTTCTGAAACTTATAAAAATCTCCATTGAAGCAAGCGGAATTGAAGCAAATGTTGAGATTGCTTTTCTGACACCTCCGCCCCCGCGACGTACACACTCTCGCAATACTTATAAATTTTGTTTTGGTTTCGTTTGGGAGAAAAAAATGCTATGCTTTCTCG
>JAXGGA010005892.1:0-74200 GCA_038373865.1 Uloborus plumipes
AATTTAAGTTGGACCAAACTGAAACTGCGTGCAAATTTTGGTTACAATCGGTTCAGTAATTGAGGAGTCCATTGGCCACAAACACAGGGACACGTAATTTTTATATATTAAGATAAGAAAGATTATTACTTGTTTACTGCGCTCCAGAAACTGCCAGAACGTGTGCTTTATGTCGCTCAGCCATGGGGGTGTCAAAAAAGGCTTAGTAAAAAGGGTTAGCCAAGAACACAGAAAAGCTGGTAGCTAAATACATAATTTGCAATAAAAAATATATTGCGATCCTAAATTGAGATAAAAACTATCCTATCATTTAAGTTGAACCAAACTGAAACTGCGTGTAAAAATTGGTTAAAATCGGTTCAGTAGCTTAGGAGTCCATTAGCCACAAACACAGGGACACGTAATTTTTATATATTAAGATATTACCTGTTTACTGCGCTTCGGAAGCTGTCAGAACGTGTGCTTTATGTCGCTCAGCCATGGAGGTGTCAAAAAAGGCTTAGTAAAAAGGCTTAGTAAAAAGGTTTAGCCAAGAACACAGAAAAGCTGGTAGCTAAATACATAATTTGCAATTAAAAATACATTGCGGTCCTAAATTGAGATATAAACTATTTTATCATTTAAGTTGGACCAAACTGAAACTGCGTGCAAAATTTGGTTACAATCGCTTCAGTAATTGAGGAGTCCATTGGCCACAAACACAGGGACACGTAATTTTTATATATTAAGATAAGAAAGATTATTACTTGTTTACTGCGCTCCAGAAACTGCCAGAACGCGTGCTTTATGTCGCTTAGCCATGGGGGTGTCAAAAAAGGCTTAGTAAAAAGGCTTAGCCAAGAACACAGAAAAGCTGGTAGCTAAATACATAATTTGCAATAAAAAATATATTGCGGTCCTAAATTGAGATAAAAACTATCCTATCATTTAAGTTGGACCAAACTGAAACTGCGTGTAAAATTTGGTTAAAATCGGTTTAGTAGCTTAGGAGTCCATTGGCCACAAACACAGGGACATGTAATTTTTATATATATTATATAAACTTTAATAGTTTACTGTTTAAACTTTAACACTTTATTAAAAATGTTTAGAACAATTATATTTTGTTTTGGTTCAGAAAGTTTTGCTTTTACGGAAAAAATCTAAAATAAATGAGCTGTTCCTCCAGCATCCAGTTTAAGAGCATATTTTAATAGTATGATTCACCTTTTGTCCTGTCTTCTATAACCAGCCTATTTTTTCTAAAGAGCAAATAACGGATTCAATGCAGAAATCATAACGAAATATAATTAGCAAACGTACGTAATGACATGGTATTAAATAACTTTAAAGGGGTGCTTTGAATATCACATTGTATCAACCTGTTTATTACTAGCATTTTCTGAATTTCATTTAGATTTATCAGTCGTTATTTTTGAAATATTAGTACTCGAGCCCTGTTTACGACTAATGATGCTACAGAAGTAATTCTACTACACCACGTGGCATACTTTTCACAAGAAATTAGTAATTAAGGAACATTAAATGCAGTCAGGTGACAATAAATTTGCTTAACTCATGAGTAAGGAATTAATTAAGTAATACATTTGAAGTACAAAATTCATCCATTATTTATACGTTGATAATAAATCTTCTGAAGATAGTAATTCGTTACTAGTCTTGATTGCATTGATTAACTGAAAGCATTAGATATTGTGTGGTACGTAGGTAATTATTCTTGCAAACTTGAAATATTCCTTTACATCTGCTCTGTAAAAGAGATATGTTATTTTTGCAGTATAATGCAGCTAATTTCATAATAACAAACTGTCAAAATTGCTAATTTTGCAGTAATAAATTGTAAAATTTCTGCTTTACAGTAATAAACAGAAACATTGTTAATTTTACAGTTTATCACCGTTCATTTTACAGTTTTAAACTGGAACCTCTGTTGCCAGTATTATACAGTTGTTTTTACAGCATAATACAGCTAATGCTGTAGTGATAAACAGTAAAATTGCTGTTTTACAGTAATAAGCTGTAATATTGCTAATTTTACAGTTTAGTACTGTGTATTTCACAGTTTTAAACTGTAACTTCTGCTGCCAGTATGATACAATAAAAACAACACTTTTTTGCAGTGTGCTGCTCCTTTAATTTTCGATAGTTATGCGTTGCCTATACATCAGACATCATGCTAATGTATTGCAAAATATCCAAATGGAATAAAGAAATTTATTTGATGTAAAATTAACCCATACATATGAAAACATTTACAGCTTACCTATTTGTTCCTGCATTATATGGGAATTGCACGCCATAAGTACTTCAAATAAAATAAAGAAAACTCGTCATAAAATCTGTGAAGAAAACAATATTTTAAATTGCAACATGTTAAATACAAGTCATCCAGCAAACTTTAAAATATTGTAAGTATTTTGCAAGTTAGATGCCGTTTGACTCAATCAAAGCTGCCATTAGAAAAAGAAAAAAAAGTTCAAATTATTAGATAAACTATTGTTTTAACGTAAAATTGTAAAAAAATAGATGATTAAATTTTAAAATCGCCATTTATTTCAGACACGCAAATTTTACGTAAGCTGGTTCTGAGCAACATTTCTTGATCTTACTTTTTTTAATGTTGCTGTCCCATATGTTCATGATGCAATAAAGGCATTTTTAAGGCAAATATGTAAACTTAAGGAGGAATTCAATAAAATACTTTTACCTTAAAATCTCTCGCGTGATATGAACATTTTATATTTTCCATGAAGTTAGAGCAGAATGCATACATATGTGACAAGCAAAAAATAGAAAGGTTTTTTTTTTGTCAAGAAGCAAATATTTTTACATGTTCAGAGTACCTTAATTATTGATTGGCTTTCAGTGATTTCATATCAGTGTTTTAATTTGCTCGAGGATAAGAACTTTTGAAGCATTAGACTAAAGACAAACCTAGTGATGTATACTTTCCACTAGATGTAATGCAGGATCTATATACTAAATGTTTTCTTTCTACGACTTATACAGTTTATGAGTTCTGCTTGAAACATACATATTGCATGTTTATGTGCGTTCAGTTGTGACAAGAAAACGTGCTACGATGCGCTCAGAAATGGCAATGTTAGGTTTTTTACATCGAAGACACATACAAGTCAACATTAAAGTATAAAAGGCTGATAATTGAGCTTTAAGTTGGCAATTATAATTGAGCCTTAAAATGCAATCTTCGTTTAATGTTTAGTGTTATGTCAACAGTAAAAAAAAGCAGTTAAATTGACACTTCTGTAATCCCTAATTCAGATAAAATGTCATCTGTGGTGATTTTGGAGATTTAAAACACTACCTACTCTCTTGCCCACACACCGGAGCCCACCACTTCCCCTATAGTAATCAAAACATGAGAGACAACTGGAAAATCCTTTCCCGTATTGACCTTAAATCTCACAGATGCATGTTAAATCTATTAAACTTTCTTGAAGCCAACAGGACCCTGCTCTTCCCGACCTAAACTAAAATTCACCCTTATTCACTCTTTCTTTAATTATGCATGACATCTTCTGATTAAATTTC
Source organism: Uloborus plumipes (assembly GCA_038373865.1). NCBI lineage: Eukaryota > Metazoa > Arthropoda > Arachnida > Araneae > Uloboridae > Uloborus > Uloborus plumipes. Next base: position 3,553 of record JAXGGA010005892.1, read on the forward strand.
TCTCACCTAACCCTTTGATACAATCTTCCGTCCAACATGTGATCTTAGCCCATAATATTTTTGCGCATACCTTTTCATTCACTTAGTGAATTTGCCTTTTTTTTTTGTTTATTTTCATTTTTATTATTCTGTTTGTTTCGTAATATCATCTTTTCATATCTCTGTGTTTTGTAAGTCCTTTGTCTTGTTGTTTTTGGATTGTACCCTGTTATTTGTCTTGTACTAGTTTTATTGTACGTTATGTTTTGGCGTCTTGAATAAATTTGGACACCGACTCCAACTGCCGGCTTACGAAAAGATCCTGGCAGTCATTCTACGGCAGTCAGTATGTGCACTCAGATAAAATGCCTTTTTTAATTGATAGAAATACAGTAAAAATGATGTGAAACTGTTTTTAACTAGTTCTTCGTATTTTAAATAATTAATAACCTAAAAATAAATACACTTTCCTAAATAAAAATGTGTTTGATTTAATAAGGGTATTAAAAATAGGATGTATTATTGTCAAAGAGTAAAAAAGTAAAATTTTCGCAGGTCCACGACTTTGCAACAAAAATTTTAAATTATAGCTTCAAGGAAACCCAGTAATCTACTCATCCCCCTTATTCGCCCTTTTTTTCTTCGCATTATTATTTATGGCAGCTTGTTGACCCTTCCTGAAACATGATCCCTCAGAGTGTGATAGCGCGATCAGAATAAATGGATTAACCGAGAAACCGTGAATAATTAATCCTTTACCTTAAAACACATTTTTTTTATTCGCCAGTATCTTGATAACCCCCATAACAAAGAAGGTTAAAGAAAATGCAACATAATGGCATCCCAAAGCTCGGCGGATGAATAATGCATCTCTAACACAACCGCGGCGCGCCTCACTGCTTTTATCCTACCCATTTTGACGTAGTCTGAGCGGAAGAAAATAGGTCGTCAGTTTTACTTCATACCAAACTTTCTTTTCATATATTTTCTACGTGTAAGCACTTTCATCTTGAGCTAAAATTTTGCTTTTGAAATTTATTTCCATTTATATTTTGTCTCCTTTTCTTTTTTTTCTCTCTCTTTGGATGTCTAAAAATGAAAAGGTCGCTTCGGGACTTTCAAAAATCTAACTCTTATTAAACAGTGTGATTACTTTTTATATAGTATATTCTCTACATTACTATACATATTTATACAACGTTAGCTTCTGTAATTACATTTTAAATATGAAGGTTTTAAGAATACAGTCAGACTGCATAATTTTCTAAATTCCAGTGGCTCAGTGGTAGCACGAATCGCTTCAATGCTGCAAAACCAGGTTCGATTCTCAGATTGAGAACGGTCGACTCAACCGACCGTTCTTTTCAGTTCAAACAACCCAACATCTTTTCAGTATATCTATGAGGTAATTACAAACGTTTTTAGGAACCAATTAATGGGGATTCTACATAATCGAAACGTATGCCTCTCTCTCCGAAGCACGTAGTCACGAAAACTGGCATACTCATAGTAATTCTTAGCCCTATGGGTATGTTGCATATTTTTTTATAAATAATGTACCCGGTGAGAGGAACACATTGTCAACAAAAATATATATGTATAAATAGCACGTTATGCTTTACTAGGCAAGCGCACTAAAAAGTAATAAACAAACTCTTTATTTTATTATGTGTGTAAAAGGGGGCAGGTAAAGAGAAAACATACTATTAATTCCAGATATATGCTGCTTATTTGAATAATTTCAGTTTCTTTTTTTATTTAGTTATTTTTGTATGTTCTTAATTTTACTAAATAAAAATACTAACAGGTTAGTTAAAGAGCATACTGTTTAGGTACCATCTGTTTCCATACTGTATATTTACGTACTCCAGATTTAGTATTATTTGTCCCTTGCGTGATAATAAATTTATGAAATGTGAGTAGGGAAAAAGGCATGAATCATGATTTCAAATACGTAATAAATAGGCTGCACTAAATTTTTGAAAACAACTCCAGTTAAAAATAAGTCTTGTAAAAACGAAATTAAAATTAAAAATCAGAAAACAAATGTAAAGTATTATATCTTCATAATAAAATATTAATGCACGTATTTGCTATTTTGTGAAAGCATTTTTAAAAAGTTAAAATTAGCAGACTGTCTCTCCAAGAAAAAAAAAGTTATTGAAAAACAAATGGTAACTAGTTCCTATCGTTCTTCTAAAAATATTTCTCATCATTTTTGCTAAACAAACAATTATAATGGATGTTTATTGAGTTGTAATAACTCTTGGTGATTGTTTCCTTTCCATTTTAATGGAAATTTCTACGTCTGAGTTTGGAAGACAAAGAATTTTGTACTTTCTAGTTTAGTAAATAAATGTAAAAGCTATTGTTATCAGACAATAAGTTATGATTCTAACGTTCATTTATAATTATTTGAATACTCTCGCACTAAATTATTATTTTTTCCCCGATACATGCTCTATTTGCTTTTGCGGATTGAATGAAGTATGTTGCTTCGAAATTTTCTGATTTATTGTCTGTGCTGTAGTTTTTTTAAGCTCTCGTTTTGTAAATAGTTCAGGGATATTTGATATTTGCAAAGTATATATTTATCCTTAATAAAAAATAACCATCGGAATGATAATAGTTAAACTTTGTTCATCAGTGAAAGTCCAGACATAATTTTAGACCACAGTTATAATAAAATCGATTTGCGTAAAGTTTCCCGTTGGGAAGTTTTAAATATTATGATTAGTTCAGCATATGATCATCACAGCAAACCTTTCTTATGTTTTGAGCCAGAACGGAATTGATTTATCGGATTTAAATCTGAAAGGAAAATTGTTGTGTAGTGTTGTGCCTATAAATATGAAAAATGCTCCAAAAATTGTACATATATATTTTTTCCCTAGAAAGTTTGCATAAACTGTTATTAACTGCATTCAATGGCTAATCACACAAAACCTAAAGCTTTCAACTGTAACTTCAATATAGATTAGGACCGTTGTTTTATAGTTATTGCTTAGCTATTGTAGTATTGCTTGTGTATTATTTAACTATAGCGAGACATTAAAAAGCAAAACAAAATACAGGGAGGCTAGCAACTGTCTTATCTACGCTAATATTTCTAAATTTTTCAGTACTTACAATTTTTTAAGATATAATTTTTGGTAATGATAATAGTATGTAATCCACATCCCAAAGAAAGTACGCACGCCATTTACAATACCATGAACATAATTTTTAATCAGGCCGTTGTCCTATTAAGAAGTTTAGTGGTAAAGATAATGATTAAAGCAAAAAACTAACATATTTGATAAATCAGAACACTAATCAACATATTTGATAACTATTGAAATACAGCAGTTGAAAGGACGACTAGTTTACGTTCTATCATGAAGTACAGGAGCCATTTTGGTTTTTCATTTAAATTTCGCTCAAAATTTCCATTTTTAAAGTTCCGAATAAATGTTAACTAGTTTCTTCTGTATGTCCGTACGCAGAAGAAAAGGAGGTTAATCAGAACACATGGCAAACATTTATTGTATTAATCAATTTCATAATTTTACTATGCTGGTCAACTTGTGTCTCTGTTCTCGCTAGAATCAGACGTATTAACCATTCAATGGGCATAATGAATGAGTGAAATATTGTAAGTTTATAATTAAAGTGTATTTTTCTCAAAATTAGTTTTTGCATCAAAGTTTCTTATTTCAAAAAAAAAAAAAAAAAAAATCAAAATGTCTTCCTCTATTTTTATCAAACTTTGCAGCCTTTCCTGTACACGGTTATCTGTGGAATATATCAAAATGTTAATTATAACAGCAATAATTCAATAGTTATGGTTTCCTCTTTAAATGTCAAAATAGCAAATTTGTGAAAAATTTAGTTTCAATGAGTAAGATTCAATAAGTTATTTTGGTGGTACTTTTGTTATCATGACATTAAAAACTATTTTCTGTAGATTTTTTGAAATGCTCAAATATTTTCGGGCAAAATTGGTTAATTATTCGCATTTTTCATAAAATGTTCAGCAAATATTTTTGAAATACCAAATAACAATTACTTTTTACTAAAACTGCATAAAAAAAGTATACTTACAATCTTTTCAAATACAATTTTGAAAAAAAAAGGGGGGGGGGTTGAGCTCCGAACATGTTTGGATACTTCAACAAAAACGACTGAAAGATCCGACGACTGAAAAATCTTTGAAAGTTTAGGAAAAGGTGAACAATACGCTCAAGCCTTTTCCATTAGGTTTATCTTTTTCAGTATGGTATTTTATCGATTAGAGCCTGGCTGAACGCTTAGTAAAACATAAAAATGTTGCACTCATGCACTATATACTTAGAAAATATGCTTTTCATAACTATGCAAATGAAATTTACGAGTTGGGTTTCATATGTGCTAGCGTATGATGTTTGTAATAAGTACTTATTTTTTTGGATTTCGCTGAGCTTTATCCATTCTACTATGCTAAGCGCAAAAGTGGTGTCTGCAGTTGAGCTCAAACTGAGATATCACTTTTACAGTTTTGCGCCGCCAAGTATTTGATTCACATAAAACTTTTTCAAAATTTGTTTAAAAAATATTTCCCGTTTTCAAATGACGGTATAATTTTGTATTTAGGTAAAATACGTCACAAAAAGCCACCTGGTGGCGATAACTCAATTTTGTTAAAAAGTGCATATACGACTTTTGTGCTTAGCACGGAAGCATTGCTATTTGGACGAATAAACATCATATATATGCGATAAAATTTGTTTAAGTTTTCCTATTAAATATTATAAAATTTACAATCTGTAATAAATAAAAACGTATTTAAGAAAAACTATGCATACTCTGAACGCATATACTTTGTTTCCGAGATTACACTACAATCTTTGCGATTGACAAAATAATGTTATGCCCCTAGTTTAAAATACTTTTCAGCTGCATGTCTTACAAGCTGAAGATTTTGTGATTGAAAACGGCAGTCACATCTTTGTATCAGTTTTATCCTAAGTGCATCTGAAAGCATACAGTATGTTTTGCATATGAGTCATTTTTCTTTGTTTCAAAACCATGCTGTATAATAGAGCGGTTCTGAAAAATTGTTTCACTTGGAATTCATGAGTCGAATATATCATAGAGTACACTTGACCTTTTTTTTCTGAAAAAATACAACTTACAATTAGTTTTTCTTTTTTTTAAACATGGCATTTATATCAGTAATACCTTTTTATCTACTTCATAATTTAAAATTAATTATTAAGATTTCATTGCAAAGAATTATCAACTATTTTAATTATTTTGAAGATGGTTTTATGAACTGTTATCCATTTTTTAAATAGTTTTAAGCTGAACTTTTTTAGGAATTGCAGGGTATCCTCAGAAATATAAATATGAATTAATGTTATATTATAAGCATACTTAATTTCTTTTTAATCGTAATTATGTTCATAAATGTGACTTGAACAATTATTCACAATACTGGAAGTTTCTTGCTGAAGGTTTGAGATGCTACTCGTATGAAATGGGCAACTTCTTCAACAGTTTGAAGACAAGAAAAAAACAAATACAAAATGTTTTTTTTTTTTTTTTTGGTTTTGCACCGATAATTTGAACTCCTCCCATTCCATTAGTTTTGGTTATGCTTTACATATTTAGGAGGATATCTCCGAAGTCATTTTTCTTGTGACAAATGTTCTTTTGAATTTTTTGTCTCTATAGCCTTTCCAAAAAATGTTATATGTTTCCCTCCACAACTAAATAATGTCACAACTGTCGAAAGCTTAACAAAAATAAAAAAGAAATAGGAGAAGGCAATCTCCAAAACGTAGAGGGCAATGGGAGAAAATCGAAGGTAATATTCTAATTCAAGTGGCTCTTTTACGTAAGATACAGCAAGAATAGTGTTAGTATATCTAAATATAAATTTCATTTTTTCCTATTTTTGACTCTCAGTCAAATCCCCAGCATCTCATCAGATCAACTGATGTAACAGATTTTAGACTATCGAAATAAAGCGTTTTTATGTGCTTATGTTTATCTTTACAAAATTAGCATTTCTAGAAATTTTGAAAGTAAGAAAAATATATTTCTTCTAAAAATTTCAATTTTACATTTTTTATTTTGACGTTTAGATTTATTAATAATTTGTAAATTAATAAATGAGAAAAAAATACTTAATTAATAAATTTACTTAATTAATAATCTGGACAAGAAATGTAATTATAAACATCTTTAATGCGTAACAAATTACATTAAATTCGCAGAACACAACTCTAGGATTAAAATAACACATCTTTGTAAGAAATGAAATTAAAAAGCATTTAATTACATTAAATAAGCCGTTCTAGAGATTTCAAAAGTCTGTGTTAATTCAAGGAGAAACCTTTCTGAATTTAAGTTTCCAATTAAGAAAACTTCACAGTCAATTATTACTTATTTCATGATTAAACTACTTCCGGCTTCTGAGTTCTGCTTCGATAATTATTTGGAAAGTCTCAACGAATTTCAAAGTGGAATAAGATTTTTGTTTCAAAAGTTTTCTATTCAGATATCCTCAAAGTTGGAAGTAATGTATGGCAATATTTAATTTTTGTTAATAAGAATGTTGACTGGGAAAAACTTACATTCAATTTTCTCCTCACTTTGTATAACTGTATTGTTAATGCTGCATTGATGATATTTTTACAGATTTGTGTTGAATGTATAGTTGAATTTTTTTTAATACCTTTTAGGAACAAACTTTAAATTTGTTATTTTTGAAAGTATTATAAAAAAGTTTTTGCACAAATATATTTTTCTACAAATATTGTGAAGGTATTTTAACATATTAAGCTTGCCTTTTTGTACACATTTTAATGCACCTTTTATTTAGGGTAGTCTTTATTTATAAAAGAGAATAAGTAAAAGTAAAGTTGTTTGGAAACAAATAACTTGCAGTTTTACCTTTTTGTAATGGTTTTATTGAACGAAAAAAATTAATTGATTAACTAGTACAAATCATTTTTATATATTTTTTTGTCCATTCAAGACGTTATGCTTAAATTAATTATAATAGCTCATTTTTATATTTATCAGCTAAAGAGTACCAACACTTAAACGTACGCGCACCAACATAAAAAATTACCCAAGAGTGAGTTTTTATATTTTTTTAGTCTGTGTTTCAAGCTTTAATAGCTAATTCTTACGTGAGGGAATAAAGATATCAATAGGCCACTTCGGCAACTAGATTCTTAAAACAGCCTAAGTTACCGAGACAACACATTTGTTCACGTCTTACCCTCCTATTTTGTGCCACTATATACACTGATTATTTGTGCAACATTCTGACAAAATATATTAACATTTAGAGGTCGCTCAAATGCCTTGAAATTTCGTGATATTGACTAAAACGTGAACGTAAATGATGTCTATGGAAAAAAGTAGCCTTTGTATTTTGTTCGTCTTACCGTCTTATTTAGGCCTCTATATACACTAAATTACTTGCCCAAAATTTTAGTAAACTATATTTACATTTAGGAGTACTTCAAATTTTGCGCTAGTGGCACAAATGCGAACGTAAATAAGAATAATAAAGTTACTTTATTGCTTTTTAGCCTACTTTCCCGTTAAAAATAAAAGAAAGACGAAAAAAGTATTAAAAGTAGCTTAATGCATCTAAAAATATCGCCAAGTCCGAAAAATATCGCCAAGTTAAAAAAAATATCGCCAAGTCCGAAAAATATCGCCAAGTTAAAAAAATAAAAAGGTAAAATGAATATCGAAAAATTAAAAATTTGAAAGTAGGGTATTGAGATGGGGAATTTGTGCGTCGGTCGGTCGGTCTGTCGGTCGGTCGGTCGGTCGGTCTGTCGGTCTGTCTGTCCCCCCCTAATAACTTTTGAATGAACATTCCGATTTGGACAAACTTTTTTTTGTTGGAAAGATCTCGGCGAGTACAGCTCATTCCAATATCTGATTTTTCGATTTGAACAATTTTTGGTTCAACTTTGAACCGTTCAAACCACCTGTCCCGCGATGCTAACTTTTGAATGAACAGTCCGATTTGAACAAACTTCTTTTTGTTCGAAAGATCTTTTCAAGGATACTTCATTCCCGTATCTACATTTTCGATTTGAACAATGTTTCGTTCAACATTGAACCGTTCAAACAAGCTGTCACCCCTAATAACTTTTGAATGAACAGTCCGATTTAAACAAACTTTTTTTCGTTCGAAGCATCTCGGCAAGGATACTTTATTACCGTATTTAAATTTTCAATTTGAACATTTTTGGTTCAACATTGAACCGTTCAGGCAACCTTTCCCCACCTAATAACTTTTGAGTGAACCGTCCGAATTGAATAAACTTTTTTTTGTTCGAAAGATCTCGGCGAGTACAGCTCATTCCCATATGTGATTTTTCGATTTGAACAATTTTTGGTTCAACTTTGAACCGTTCAAACAACCTATCCCGCGATGCTAACTTTTGAGTGAACAATCCGATTTGAACAAACTTTTTTTCGTTCGAAATATCTCATCAAGAATACTTCATTCCCGTATCTACATTTCCGATTTGAACAATTTTTCGTTCAACATTGAACCTTTTAAGCAACCTTTCCCCACCTAATAACTTTTGAGTGAACCGTCCGAATGGAATAAACTTTTTTTTGTTTGAAAGATCTCGGAGAGACTTTCCCATACATTCCCATATTTCGCTTTTTGATTCAAACCATTTTTCGTTCAATAGTGAACCGTTCAGAAAAAAAAAATTACATTAGCGTCTACGGGGAATTTAAGTTGAATGTTGATCCTGAACTTAAAGTCGGATTTCCTTCAAACTAACTTTGTAAGAAAATGGTTTTGATAAATAATGTTTGTAAAGTAATTTTCTAAGTAATCTTCTGTGAGGACTCTGATTCCGACTCCGACTCTGTGAACATGGCAGAAATGCAGGCTCAGAAAAAAAAAAGACTGAACGTACAGACGATTTTTTGTTTATTTATTCATTTGTTTTATTTTATTTATTATTATTATTATTATTTATTATTATTATTTTTTTTTTTTTTTTTTGCAGACGATTTTTTTTTGTAACAAATTTTTCATTCACGAGAACATTTTATTCTTTATTTATATTTAACAACTGGCAACGTATTAAAAGTGAAATTCCGGACATTTTATTAACGGACGATTTTTTTTCTTTTTCTTTTTTTTTTTTTCTTTCTTTGATAAAATGTGTTTTGATGATCTTTGTACTTTTATTTATTTATTTTTTTTTAATTATTATTATTATTATTTTTTTTTTTTTTTGAAAACGATGGAGGATTTTTCTACGAAGGAGCTGTAACAGTTACTCTTTAAAAGGTGTGACAAAACTTTATTTATTCGTTAATTACTTTTTACGTGTCTATTTCATCTGATGAGAGGGGCATATTTTGCTTTTCGAAATCAGCTCTAAGTGCTAAAAAGGTATGTTTGACATAATTTTCAGTCTCAGATAATCAAGAGAATAATGATCAGATGCGAGAATGCCGATGTCGATGTACGGGAAAGTAAGCTCGTTTAGTTCTTGACAGAACTTCTTGTTTATATATCTGAAAAAAAAAGCGTGCAATCACAAAATGAACTATATATCTAAAAAACCAATGAAAAGGAGAAAAGAAGAAAACTAATCAAATCCTACCTGATATTAAGCAAAATGACTGAAAAAGACTTAATGTAACCAATTTTTGGGTAGAGGTATTGCTTTAATATTTTTTCTGGTTCAAATCTCTACTTAATGATTTTAGGACATTGTTTGCTGAGAAATTATGTATCTTAAATGATCAAGCACATCCACTCTTTGCTTCCCTGTGTTTCAGAATTCTTTAAAAGATCAATTAATTGCCATTTTTAAAAATGTGCAAAACATGTCCTTTTTTTTTAAAACTTTTCTCTTTTTATTGAAAAATCGTACGAAATATTTTTTTTCTACAAATTATTTTTGAAAGATCCCTTTTAATGCAAAAGTTGACTCTTTTAAGTGTTTCAAATGTGATTAATTTTTTTTCCAAATAACTTCTATAAATATACCTCTCTAATCACTACAAATGACTCTTTTCACTAGAATTTTATAAGAATATACAATTGAATAAAACATTCTAAAAGTATTTTGACCATTTGTGTTTTGAATACATTGATATGTAAATTAAAGTAAATAAATGTGTTCGTGATACTAAAAAGAAATCTGCCGTTTTATCTGCTACTAAATCACTGCAAAAATAATACTTATCAGAAAAATATATATTCTCGGTTCGAGCAACAAATTGAATTTTTCACAACACACTAACTGAATTAGTATTTCTATTTTTTGATGTATCCTATTTTTTTTCACCAATGCACGCAATTTACGTGCATTGGTTTTTGTTTACGGTAATTGAAAAAGATAGAATTTTCTAAAAAAAAAGTTAACTCCTGCTGTTGCAAATAGGTCACACAGCATACATACTTTCTTTGGAAAATGATTTACAGATTTAAAAGTATATTTACCCTTTTTAAGATACTGATTATGTTCCAAGAAAATGTCACTGCTTGAGTGGCTGAGTTTTTTTTTTTTTTATTTTTTTTTATTTTTAATACACTATTTTTTAAGATAAAAATTTTTGATACATATGGGTTGGTTTATGTTTGTACTACAAAAGTTTTGCATTTGCTGAAAAAAAAAAGTATTTTGATTTGGGTCATTGATATACTGCCGTGCTAAGCACCAAAGTCGTACCTGCGTTTTTTAACAAAATTGAGGTATTACCACCACGTTGCTCTTTGTGACGTATTTTACTTAAATACAAAGTTATATGGTCATTTGAGAACGGAAAATACTTTTTAAGAAAATCTAAAAAAGTATCATCTAACTCAAACACATGGTGCCGTAAAAATTCATACAGTGATATCTCAGTCTGAGCTCGACTGCAGATGCCACTTTTTCGCTTAGCACGGCAGTATAGTGATCCCACAGTAATGTGTGACATGTCTTTTTTTATTTATTTTTTATTTTTTTATTTTTATAGAAATACAGATCATTTGGGTCAAGGTATCACATTTTATTGATCCAGTGAAATCCTTAGTTAGGCAAACAAAAATAATAATATTATTTTCAAATAAAGTTTACATGTCACACACACATAAATACAGGTACATACACAAAAACATACTACACGAGATGTAGACTTGGAGCACTTTTTCCATTCTAGAGTGAAAGTAGGTTCGATGAAATTTATTATTTCATGTGGCAAGAGCTTCCAGACGCACTTACCACGTGTATTAACCTTTCTGAGGAAAATAACGGCAAGAAATCCATATATTTTATATTTAGCCATTAAAGAAACCGACGGAAAGGGAAACTTTCCGTCACTTTAAAACTTTCAGGTAGCCTCTCTTTCCTTTCCTTGTTGCTTATAAGAAGAGTGAGCGCGGTTTCAGAAAAGAAACTGACGTTATTTTTTGCATTCTTTTTCGCCTGGTGGTGACGAAGCCAGGAGCACTCAACGTAACTGTGACACGTTGAGTGCGCCTTGATGGATTAAAGAGAACGGAATATCCTTATCCGTGAGAAATGGCGGGAAACACACTTGATTCTTTCGGCACTTTGGAATAAGTTTATATCATTCACGTTGGGTTTGAATCAAAATGAAATGGCTGAAAGTTTTCTGAAAGAACTTAGGAAATATGTACGTTTCTTATAAGGTAGGAGTACCACACTATAAATACCAATAGCGTAGAAACTTTGTTTTTACACAAAGGTTTTTTTTATGAACAAGATTATCATTTAGCAATAAATATAAATCTGCAGAAATTGCAAGTATTTGTTGGATTTCAATTAAAGGAGCTGTGTGTTATTGCAGCATGAATGCTCCATATTATTCTTTTTTTTTCTTGAAGTAAAGACAACGTTAAAAAGCAAAATGTCCAATATAAAGAACCATTTTAGTCCACCTTTTTTATTTTCACATTATTAAATACTGCCGTGTTAAGCACAGAAGTCGTATCTGCACTTTTTAACAAAACTGAGTTATCGCCACCAGGTGTCTTTTTGTGACGTATTTTACCTAAAAGCAAAATTATATGGTCATTTGAGAGCGGAAAATGTATTTTTTAAAATGCTGAAAAAGTATTATCTGAACCAAATGCATGGTGGCGTAAAACTTAAGACAGTAATAACTCAGTTTGAGATCCACTGCAGATACCACTTTTGCGGTGAGCACGGCAGAATAGTTCAAGGACACCATTTTGCTAACAGTCGATATAATTCCATTTACTTAATATAATTGTCATATCTTAAGAGATGGAATATTTTTATTGGATAATGTTTAAACCAAAGACATTTTTTAACGTATATTAAAATGGTGGATTTGATTATATTTATGGAAAAGCTATACTATTGTCAGTGTATTTTACACAAGTGAGTCAATTGAGCAAATAAAAATTTAACTAATTTTCAACATAAATGTGACGGAAGGATATACTGGAATTTCGTCCCTCCAACTAATTTACTTTTTGCAACTGGTTTCCTTTCTTCATTTCAATACCGAGCAAATATGTTGACGACATGTTTCTAGAATTCGAAATTCAGCTTGCATTTCCATAAGAAATCAAGTATTGACTTCAAAATAGTCTTTTGATAAAGAAGGAGTAAAATGAAAATGCGTAAACAATTGTCCCACGTAGAAGCAAGATCTCCGTTTTTCAGACATGTTAAAATTTATTTTTTACTCATATATGATAACCGTAAACCAGTTTTGTATACCTTTAATTAATTAAAAGTAACTAAGTTTCCATATTTCACCGATAGAAATATGAAACAAAACTTTACAATATAATTTTAAAACATTATATTAAAGAAGATGTTTAATTGTATTATTAGTTGTTATTAGTTGTTGGGAAAAAAATTCTAAAATACGTGATTAGTTATTTTGTTATAGTGATTTTAGCGTTACAAAGTACTTATTGCTGGTAGATTTTTAATGATTTCCCCTCGAAATATTTTTTTACATCTTTTATTTTTGAATATAACGACAGTTATTTTTAAAAAGGAATTTCTTTAACTACGATTGATATTTTAGAGCCATTCTTTTTTTTTTGTATGTTATTGGACTTAAATACAAATAATACCTGAAAGTTACAGAACAGTAGCTTTGCTTAAAAACATACATTTCTGACAAAAAAATAATTATTACTGAAATATATAATGCAGTTTTCGCAAAAATAAGACAAAAAATAACGATAATGCTTATCTATACTATGATATGAAAAATATTCTTAATATGCCACGAAAATGAAGTCATAATTAGTATGATGCTAAAGCTTTTTGACACGAAACAATGTAAAAATCATAACTCAGTTACCTCAATAATACGTTAATGTCAAAATTAATACTATGTAAATAAAAAGGCGAACGAACCCATCTCGTTAAATTTGAATATTTATGTAAGACTAAAAATAAAACAAAATATAGCTTAGTTTTGTTGTCCGGGACATTCATTCAAATGATCGTGAACAAAAATAAAGCCCTAGCGAAAAGCTCGTTAACGTTCTGTATCAAGTGGCATTTCACCATGAAACCCACTCATATTGCGTCCACTAAATAAATTAACAATTTGAATAGTATTACGGAAATAGATGCAGAAGTAGTTTTCAGTTTCTTCTTTTTTTTTTTTTTTTTTTTGCTATTTCATTGTGCTATTTTAACCAAAGGGGTAACCTATTTTCTTTTTTTTTTATAGATTACCAATACCTTTAAAAAATTGAGTGTATTTACTGCACTGGGAAAGTACAGGGCAGTATCTGCAGAAATAAGTTTTTGGGATATTTTAATAAACACGTTGTTGATACTAACAACAATGCAAACTTTTTTCAAGATTTATTTTCAGCGGAAACCAAATTAGTAATCTAGTACAGAAGAAATAAAGTAAAAAGAATGAAAAAACGCCAAAAGTAAATAAATAAATAAATACAATTTTCAAAAAAAAAATAAATAAATAAATAAATAATGGAAATTGCATCTTAAATTTGTGTGTAATCTGTCGTGTGTGTTCAGGATATGGTCGACAGTAGAAGGGGCAGGGCCCGGTGGGCGTGCCAAAATGTAGGGCAACGGACGCACTCTATGGTAGACTTCCAGTCTAATTTTAAAAAAGTTACTGCACGACAACTGAGATCGAACATGAAAAAAATATTAATTTTTCATTTCTCAAAAATACATTAAAAAAAAGAAAAGAAGCATTTTCATATACTGGCCTGTACCTTCCAATGACAGCAACACTAATGATAGCTGCACTTAATGTCTTATTCTGTTTCACGAACAAGCATTATCTAATAAAAGTTTCACGCCTTTGCAGAACGTCATGGCAAAAAATTTAACAAAGCATTTTAACATCAGCACATTGCACGCGTGAACCCAATGTCTGCATATAAAAAATATTACTCTTCTTTTCATATTACATAAATATTTCCAAACCAGAAAATATAAGAAATTAAAGTTTAGAAATTTAAACTCAGTGAAAACAATGTTCTAACAACGCTAGTTTAAAATTTAGTCAAAAAATTTCAAAAGTTTGAAAAACCACCTAATTTAATTTATCCTGAAACGTAACAGAAATATTTTTCAGCACATCAAAATGATTTTTCCACAAAGAAACTTTTGCTTTCTTAAAGAGCAGAAAAAGAGCTATGAAAAGAATAAATTGGAAACGTATGCCTTCTAAAAATATGCCTACATGAAAAGGAAAAAAAAAACTAAAATGAGGGGAAAAAGAGGCGGAAATTTAAGAATGAGTGACTGGGATGCATTTTGGTGACATTTCAAGATGAGTGATCTAAAGACTTTCTTCTCTTACGTTTCTTTTTATCCTTTATATTTATTTTTTTTCTTCTTACATAAGCACTATTTTCCTTCCTTGAACTTTTAGTCGACAAAAGAAGGGATTTAAAAGGCTTTGCGTAGCAGAAAAGGTTACCGTGTATGTATTTTTATAGATGTTTTGCTTTTGATGTTATTTATTACAGTTAAAAAAAAACTCATGCATGAGAATTTCAAAAGTAAAAAATTATCTCTGAGCAATTTGCAAAGTAGACTTTAATTTTTTCATAAGCTGAAATAGGTTACATTTCTGTGGAATACTTTATTGAAAAAGGGAATTTCTTATTAGGAGTCAAGAGTTCCTTAAAATACTTTTTCACAATGGCATTTTTATGATTAATTCTGCAGTTTTTTTAATTTTGGATTTGTAACTTTTGCGCTCAACTAACTGAAATGTTTTCTAAAAGTATAATTTTTTATTTCAAAATATTTATGGTAACACCTTATGTCATAGTAAACATAATATAATCGTCCTCTTTTTGTGTGTGTGTGTGTTTAAACTATGTTTAAAATGGTGCGTCACTTCAATTTTAATTATCCTTCTGTAGGTAACAAATGTTTTTGACAAATTAAATCGTAGCTAAACTTATTTCGGAGCCCAGTCAACTCATAAACTACATCTGTGGCGGACACGGGGGACCTTTTGGTGTATTTTACTGCTTTATTTTATCTCTCAACGGCATAACAATTTTCAAAAGTTTAACGGAAGTCACTTGAGGCTTTAATAACTTTTAAAATGTCGCTTGCAACGATTTCTTGATCAGCTATATATATATTTGGAGAGTAATCCCACCAGAGAATCATTTACATATCGATCCAAAATATAAATATCTCTCCTCAGGGAAAAAATCACAAGATTGTTTGATTAGTATAAAACGCAAATAAAATATTACGCCACAATATACTACCGTGCTAAGCACAAAAGTGGTATCTGCAGTCGAGCTCAAACTGAAATATTATTCTTTAAAGTTTTGAGCCTCCATGTATTTGATTCAGATGATGCTTTTTCAGATTTTTTAAAAAATATTTCCCGTTTTCAAACGACCATACAACGTTGTGATAAGGTAAAATACACAACTAAGAACCATTTGGTTACTAAATTTTGTTTAAAAGTGCAGATACCACTTTTGTGCTTAGCACGGCAGTATACTGGATATTAAAACATAAAAAAGTGTCACGCTACAACCTTCAGGAAAAAGGCATATGTGCAATAAATATCCTTACTAATATTTTTTGGAGTATTGCTAATGGTACCGTTGGTTTAAGCATATAAGTTTCCAATGATATCATCATAAAGGTTTAATGAGTTTTCAACAGCTTTCTAAAATTACAAAATCCCATGAAAAAATCGAAGTTCTCAACAAAATGTTTCTTTCTGAATTCATCAACTGCCGAAATAAGACTTTCAAGAGCAATTAACCAATTGTTTTATTCTATTAAACAACAGTGTACTATAAAGACATAAAAGTCAACGTGCAATTAAACCATGCAATTTTTGGAATAACTGTGACGCACTTTTGTGAGCAAAAATCTGCTTGTAAAAATCCTTTTGTCACCAGTTAAATCTTCTGATGACGATAAAATCACGTTCTAACGAATTTTTGCTATCTTACATAAAAATGGTGAATTAAGGATTATTGTGCGGATTACCTTACGCTTCTGCATGGTCTTATTTGGTGCACTCACTTTTTTAAAAAACTATTTAAGAATTTTTTTTTTTATATTTTAAAATTCTACATTCACATTAAATTGGTTTCTTTGAAATAAATGTATTTTAGTTTGTTAAGTAAAAATGAAGGATTCAGTAGTTTTATCACCTTAAATTATTAATTGTTCTGATTCCCTTCCAAATCCAAAAGAACTTAAAGCTTAAATAAATGTTAGGTGTCACTAAGAGAAGCGCATATTTTTCTAAACTTGTTTACCTCAAAAGTTGCTTTTTTTACTTTCCCCCTTCCAAAACATTTCAAAAGTCAACTGCAAGTAAAGTTTACGGTAAAGGTCAAAGTATGCTCATTTTCCGTTTTGGCTTCTTCTCTTTTCAGGATTTTTCATTCATTGTTCATGAAAGCTCTGAAAATAAATACGGATGGAAAACTATTCCGCTAAATGTAAAAAAAAAAAAACAAAAAGCTTTTTTTTTCTGAAGTAGATATAAGTGGGTGTTATTTTTATAACGAAAAACAGACACTCATTGCTTTATTTTATATATATTCAAGCACCAAAGATAATAACGAAATTAGTGAAAAATTTTTATTAAGTTTATTTCGTTTCAATTTATTTATGAAAGGTATATAGTTACAGATTATTATAATAAAACGGTGTATTCTTTCTTTCAAATAAAAATGTTCAGTAGAAAACCAATAAATATAATAAAAGGTAAGTATGCCTTTGATGGTATGCTTTTTTTTTCAATAAGACCACAATGTGCTTTTTTATAAAATAAAGTGAACCATTGTGGTGTCTTAACCCAATATACCCTATTGTATATTTTATAAAACACACAAACGGCAGACGAAACAAAAGACCTTTAGTGTTGAACTTTGGCTTTACTTTCATTTTATATGTTTTATGTCACGATAAATTAATTATTAACCCTGCTGCTGTGTTCGTCCCGAACATACGTATACTGTGTTCGGGTCCAAATGGACCCAACATATGTAATTTATTCCCTAACACCGCTTTTTTTTATATTTTTTCGAGTTTAATTGTTATATTTGATTTTATTAGAAACTTCCAAACATAAATCACTCAATTTTTGTATTTTATTTTACATATTTAATCCGAGAAAACACATAAATAAAATTTAAATATTATAGCAATTCCAGTTTTCGTACTAAAGAAAACTAACAAAATTATGTAAGCTGTCACTTTAAGAAATTTACTAGAAATTTTTAAGCTTAAAAAGAAGTGTTAAAAATGGAAATACGAACAGTACAACATTTGTATGAGATGTACAGAATCATATGCGCGGGGGAAGCGGCGGAGAGAGGGGGTAAAAGGGAATTCCCCTCAGATAGGCATAATTGCAGAGTTTGCAGTTCTATGAAAGTTAACCTTGAAACATTTCCACTGGTACTGATTTCAATTCATAGAAAGGAAGAAATGGTGTTCAGAAAGAAAAAAAGGAAGAAAAAAAAAATAAATGAAAGAAAAACAGAAGATAAGCATTAAAAAATATTTAAAAAACGTACAAAAACAATGAACAAATGTTTTATTTATTGTTTCATAAATTATGCATAAAATAAACAAGCATAAAATGATTTTGTTTCTCTGATACATGCTTTTTAATCATATGGGTCCAAAAGGACCCGAACACAGTATTAGTAAACTTTTTTTTGACAAGTAGGGTTATGCTTCAATCAAAACAAAAAAAATATGTGTGTAATATAACATGAAAATGAACACATTCATGAAGTTACAACGTTATACCAACGTTACTCGAAAATTTATAAGCAAATGAAATCTGTTTTGGGTCGAAAAGGACCCGAACACAGTAGCAGGGTTAATGCTAAAAAAGGCATAATATAAGTAAAGATAACTCAACAACTGCAACAAAATTTGCCGTCAGAAATGAGGAATTGAAACTCAGTAACAGTTTAATATTTAGATTTTCAAAAACTACATATTAATATCGTGTTTTTTTTACAAATCGGCATTTTCAACTTCAACTACTTCTATCCCATTGAATGCATAACTCTACCGACACATTTCCAGCTGTGAATTGTTACTTAACTGTTAATGATCGTTCATTATAAATGCTTATCATGCATTCAAAAATGAATTTCAATTTACATCATGTCATAACTTTTCTTATGTCAGAAGTTTTAAATTTTTGCGACGAACGAAAAATAAGGACTTCAAAGTAAGATATTAATTTTTCTTTTCATGTACTGTCTCTTTCGTGTCTGACACGTTTTACTATGCACTATTATGAATTATATATATCATTTGATTAGTGAGGGAAAAGCAAGATGACAAACATGGGATAAAGGTCATAAACCTTGAAATATCAACGGAAATTATTGCAAAACATAGTTTCTTTCCAGTTAGTGGTTTTTGAATTTTTAAATCTAATTAATTTTAATGTAATCTTTTCTTATTAAGTTTCTACTTTTTTAATTTACAAGAGTTTATGAAGCTCACTCATCCCTAAAGCCTCGGACAAGGTTACTTATCTTCTAATTGTTTTTTAGCAGGGTAGCAGTGGGTAACGTTAGGGATTCTTTGCAGCGTGGATGTTCTAACCTTATTTGCTTCTATCTTCTAACCCTTTCCTCTCTTATAATTTTCTATTTGATGTTTTCATGTCAAGTATAATGAAATAATTTCTCATGGCGTAGGTTCTCGGCATAAATAGAGAACAATCGCCTCATTTTGCTATCTTTAGTCGAAGTTTAGTTTTTGTGTACTCTAGCTATGAGTATGGGGGACATTTTTGATGTCTAGGAAAAATGTCTGTATTCACTTTTAACAAATATAAAATGACTCGCACTCAAAGGGTTTGCGTTCTTTTTAATAGTAACCAAATGGCTCGCATTAAATATAGTTATATTCCTTTTTAATAGTGCTCCAATTACTCCCATTTAAAATATGTGTTCCTTTCATTGCATGACAAAAGAAACTGAAGTTTATTATTAGATTATTTGCCGTTTTAAACTCTAAGATCTATTTTAATTCTAAAAAAATTAAGTAAAGCACATCTTAGAACGAAATAACGTACGAGTAGTTCAAAGAACATATATCACCATCAAATGTGTGTGTGCGGGGGGGGGGGAGAGAAGTTGCTGAATATATCAAATAATTTAAGAAATGTTCCAAAATAAACTTTATAGAAACTTGAAGTCACTTAGTAAAAACAAAAAAAATCATTAAAATAATATTTTTAGTTCCTGGTTTGTTCATCTAGTTTCTTACATGGTTCAACAAAGTAATGCGTAGTAAAAGGTTTTAAAAATCAAAAATACGAGTATAAACCTTAAAATAATTTCAAGTACATTTTAAAGTTTCTAATTTCGTTATTTTTATTAAAACTGTATAATTTCCGCTCGTTTCCCTTTCATTTTTTGATGTACTTATCATTATATTGTTTAATTTTGTTAATATTTGTTTATTTTTTTTTGATTTATTGTAACATAATGTTATTAAGATTTTTTTCTATAGAAATAGGGCGGGTTAGATATATGCCTTTTTCGATTCTGCTGCACAGTGATTTCTTCGAATGATTTCAGAAGATACGTAATTTTTCTTTTCCTCCAAAAACATTTCTTGAAATCCACAAAACTTCTGAAATTTGGTCTCGACTTACTGTTTTTTTGAAATGAACTTCAGTGCAGCTTATAAGGGTGAGCAAATTTTGCTAAAAGAAAAGGGCCATGTTTGAATCCTACTAGTTCCATGCACTGAGGTTATACCTAAGTTTTGCGTAATTAAGTTTAGCTAGGACAATAATATGCATAAATTATTAATCAAATTCATAAAATTCATGACTCACCCTTAATGCTACATTTTTTAAAATCAAAATACGTTAAAATGTGTATTTTTCATGGAGTCAATCATGCAGTTCATGATAATTTTCGATTTAGGTATCAAATGCAGCTGTAGCCACACTAATTTCTTTTGCTGGAAAGCAATACACAAAGGTAACAATTTTTATTTATTTATTTATTTATTTATTTATTTTTTTTTTTGCTTTTTTCGCCATTGATACACTTAAAAGTGCAGCTGAAGATGGATAGATATAAGCTTAACTGAGACAATTTAAAATATTTTGACATTTTTAAAATAATTTTTAAAGTACAAGTGTTTTAAAAAGAAGTATATGAGGCGTCAAATACAAGCATTAGATTCATCAAAAACAAACAAAAAACTTAGAACATGCGTTTTTCAAAATTAAAACATTTTTATACAGAGGGCTATGTTAAGCTGTAAAAGTATTCAAAAATGAGTACATTTTCCTTATTTATGAGTTCCCATTTTTAACAGTGCATATATTTTTGTTAAACATATAGTTTAAAGTGTAACTAAAACTAACGTATGTCTGTTGAAAAAACGTAAGGCAGATATATTCACCTCTTTAAACCAAAATGCAGCTAAAAAATAATATTAATTGGATTTCATCACGCATCAATGAAAAAATTCTTAAAATGAAGAATTATAAGCATTTTTCTCAACATCGTACCACTTCCAGCCTCATATTTTTGAAGAAAACAGCACCATATTTTCTACTATTGCAATACTAGTAAAACAAAATTTCCTATAAAGGAGTTTCTTGTTCACAGTAATATATCAGGATATAAGATTTTACAAACAAACAGTAAATTTCTTTGGATGGAAACCAGCATTTTTCCTCCGCAGTCAGAACTTTTCCTCTTGTATGTACTAAATAACAAGAGGGGGTGAGCGGGTGAGTGTAAGACTTTTGTGGTATCCTCTGCTTCTTGTTGATGCTCCTATAAATCCCCGATGAAATTGGACAGCTTCTCCGTCTAAATTGAACAATACTTATGTCTCGAAAGGGAGTTGAATTGTTTTTTGCTTCTGTTTTAACCATGATCTTGGGAAAATATTTACTCTCGAATGTTTGATTAAACTCTGAGACAGGTGAAGGTTATTGAAATTTAATCCATCAGCTAAGATTGTTTGATGAGATGATGAATCGGGTTGAAACTCGTGAAGAGTAAATAAGATGAGTTTAATTGCTTGTTCTGACACGTGCATGGTATTTTCCAATTATATTAATTTAGTCGCTCATTTTATTGATAAGCTTCTATAAGTTTCAATTGTGGGTTTGCATGTAACTCTGAATAAAAGATAAAATTCAAGTTCTTTACAAATATAAATTAATATATTTAATCACATTATTAATACTAAAGGCTAAACTTTACTACATGTTGATGTGCGAGTATTTTAAGTGTTTCAGTTGTTTGTATGTAACTCTGAATAAAAGATGAAATTCACGTTCTTTGCAAACTTAAAATAATGTATTTTTTACTAGTATCAACACTAAAGGCTAAACTACATTATATAAACTATATTACACGTTGATGTATTTTAAGAGCATCTAAAAGGGCATTTTTTTAGTTGTTTTAAACTAATTTAAAGATTATTAATTCTTAAATGTACTTAAGAATTCATGTAACTAGAAAAGAAATTATAACTAAAGAAATGAGTGTGTAACAAGTTCAATCAAAAACATGATATTTTTTTTGGACAAAGAGTATAATTTCTCGCAACAATTGATAACTGATAATAATATCAACAAGTTATTTTCGAAAATTGTCTACAAAATGCATAACCCAATAACGTTACACATGCAAGTAGAAGGAGTACAAGTAGAGACAATGCTGATATTTGTAACAAAAGAAATAATAATAAACAAATAGAATCTTAATACTATAACAACTAATACCTTTTCCCAAGAGTATGTTTAATCATCCCAGAAACACACACACGCACAAATTGTGTTTTCATAAAAGTCACTTTTAGTTTCCAGAGGATGTTAAATTATCGGAATGATTATGAATTGAATCAATTGTTTTTACTCATTGTTTTCCCGACTAATCTACCAACGACCCGCATACGCGATGCATTATATTCATACACATTAAATTAAATAATTTCAATTTTAAAGCACCATTTATAAATCCTATTGAGAAATTCGCGATGTTATTAAAACTCAATTTTAAATGCTTAAAAAAGTGTATAAGACAACGTAACAACTAAAAATTATTTAATTACAACTAAAAATTATGAAACAGTATGCCAATATATACATAGGAAGTCATTTTGACACTAAAATGGTTCAGACAAGATTGTCATCAGTAAAATGATAACCAGTATGTATTTTTGTTTGCTAGAATATTTTTTTTAATACCTAACATTTGAAAGCATTATACATTATGTTGATGATTGCAGAACACTAAACATTCTGAGGAGCATCTATTCATTTAAAATAAGTAGCATATACCAATAAATGGCCGTGTTTAATATGAATTATCTTTAACTTTTAACTTTACCAAATATGCGACGTTATAAATAATAATGCTTCACAAAAATTTCAATCTGAAATGATTATTTTTCAAAAAATAATTTTACTTTGCTTCAATGCACTTCTTAACGTCAAATTGGATTCTGAGAAAATAAAAGAACAGCAGATTTTTTCCTAGACTCTTGCATGTCAACAATGTTCTTTGTTCAGCGATTCACTTGCACCATCTGGGTATCCACCCTTCTAGCATATGCATGAGTTGCCCTGCCCTGAGAAAACATCCCTTGACTGTCATGCTGCTATCCCATCTTCATATTCATGAATTATTTTGATATCCACTGAGGTTTTCTTCATTTAAACGTTCCATTATTCCTTAAATATAAAACGGTTTTATTTAAACTATGTACATATACATAATGTCCATGAAATTTTATCTTACACACATAAACATTTTATACAATGCAATAGATATTCTAACTCATGTATTAGGTAGTTTATTTTCTTTGGGCAACGATTAAAAAATAAAATACGTTTTGAACGGAAAAAAATAGTTCTATACTAGCTGACCCGTGCAAAACATTCGAACTTCTCAGAAGGAATGCAAAAGCACGTTTTTAAAGTATTTTTTTGAATAATAATTTAAACGTTAATTTTTTAATTACTTTTTGCGGATAGCAGTGAAAAAATATTAAAAATGTCTTCTTTTTGAAGTTTGATGAAGCTTTGTTAAAGTTATAGCGTACGCACAGAAAATAAATTAATTAGTAAATTAATAAATAAATAAATTAAATTAATAAATAAAAATAAAAAACACCTGCAAGAAATAATATATAATAATAGGAAGTTGGAACAGATTTATACAATAAATTTTTTTAAACATGTTGTCAAATAAGGATTTATTTAACAGTTTAAACTCATATATTTATTATTTTGCTATTGAGTATCTTATATCTTTACACAATAAAATATAACTTAGAGAACATCGGCTATATTTACTAACTAACCTATTGCTCTTAAATACTTATTTCGGAGCAAAACAATGCTAATAAATTTCCATTTTGAAGCATATATTCCAAGAGTTAAATAATTATGTTTGGTTCGACCGAAGTGAGCGTTTTAATTTCTATACAGGGAAAGGTCCAGCACGTGTGTTTACTTATTTTCTCAATCACATTAATAAAAATTGCATACAATGAAAAAAAAAACATAAAGATCAATCACAACATTTCTGTTGAAGCATCTTTTTTATCTATTTATGTATTTGACAAAAAAGGAAAAACACACACACACACACACACACACACACACACACACACACACACACACACACACACACACACACACACACACACACACACACACACACACACACACACACACACACACACACACACACACACACAACACGTTACGAAGGAAATTATAATAAATATTTTGGTTAGTAAATACTATTGAGAACCTAAAGAAAACGTGATGCATTTGCATGACTAAAATATCACAGTTAAAGTGAAAAAAGCTAAAGACAGTTAAAATAAGGAATTAGTGAAGCGGAAAAGGATAGAAATCGGCAATGTATGCTAAAACGAAATACATTGAAGAAGTTTTTTAAAAAAAGCAAATAAGAAGAATTGATTTCAGTAAAAAACATTTGACAAGTGTTTAGATAAAATAGTAGCTTTATCTTTTTATATACCATACCTGGAGCAAAAAAGCTTTCAAATCCAAATATTTAAAAAAATCTGCAAAAAATATTATTTACTAAAACGCTACTATTTGTTATTATTTTACAGCTGTCCAACATATTTTACAGCCAAAACTTCTGAGGAAAATGAAAAACCCTTAACACAAGTTAATTTATTAGCTTGCTCCAGTTTTTAAATCGGGAAGATCTGTCAAGGCGAAATGCATTGAAACTGTCATCAACATCCTAAGATGCTTTCGAGCGTGCGCTGAATTTTTGTTTATTTGCTGTGGAGCGAAATTCAGACTCATCGTCTCAATCATCCTGTCCACTCGAGATTTCACGAAGGTTTTATTCCAGAAGTAACGTTACGCAGTTATTCTTTCTCCACTATAGAAGAACTCTGTCAGTTTCTGAATGGATTGGTTGGAAGAGAATGGTTAGTCAGTGATGTATCGTTTCGGTTTTTTTCTATAGTTCGCTAACTTCAGGATCTTGAAGCGTGTCACAAAATGTTTTATTAAATCAAGGTGATTGCCATTTTTGTTAATCTTAAGAATGTATAGATGTTAGATTCTTAGTAATAGTTCAAACTTTATTGCACGTTTTAGATTGTATTTCTATAGTTGCAAAAATCAAGTACAATGTATGTTAACGTACATAATTATATTTTTCATTCTACTCTCAGTAATGTATCTTTTCGTTTTTTTTTTTTTTCAGTACGCTTTCTGATCTTATAAGCATGTCGCGAAATGTTTTATTAAATCAAGATGCTTTTCCTTTTTAGTAATCTTAGGAATGTATGCATTTTAGGTGCTTAGTAATAGTTTAAATTTTATTCCATGTTTTAGAGTGTATTTCTTTAGTTGCTAATAATACGTACAATGTGTGTTAATATGCATATTTATTTTTAATCTACTCAGTGACGTATAGATTCGTTTTTTTTCTAATTCGCTAACTTAATGATCTGAAAACATGCCATGAAATATTTTATTGAATCAAGGTGATTTTCGTTATTAATAATCTTGAGAATGCAATAATTTTCGATGTTTAATAATATTAAAATTGTATTGCATGTTTTAGATTGTATTCATTACGTTTCTAATAGCACATAAGATGTATTGAAATATACATTTTTTTTTAAATTCTAGTCAGCAATGTATTGCTTTGGTTGCTTTCTAGTTCGCTAACTTAGGGATCTTGAAACAAGCCACGAATTTTGTTTTAAATTAAATCAAGGTGATTTATGTTTTAATTTATTTTGGAGATAAATAGATTTTTGAGGCTTAGTAATAGTTAAAACGTTATTGCACATTTTTGATTGTATTTTTGTATTTGTAACTAGCGGTACCCGCACGATTTTGCCAAATAAAATTAGCCCAATTAAATTACTTTTGGAATAAAAGTAAAAGGTCATTTGATAATAAATTATCGCAGAAAGAATACTCAATTTTAGTTATAATCCAATTGTAATTCCTTAAAAGTATGATATAAAAATATGTCAAAAGAAAAAAATAAGAACAAAATTGTTGCTTATAGAAACCAACAGAAATCTTAGAAAAATTTAAAAGAAGAATTACGTTTTTCTTCCTATCTTTAAAAACAAAATAATACATTTTTCGATATGAAACATTTTAGAAAGAACGTTGCAATACCGCAATTTAAACAATATTTTTATAATTCGTCGAGTTTTAATTCCTTAAAAACTGAAAAAAGAAAAGCAGACGACTTTTTTCACAACAGTTAAAATAGTTCATTTAACTAATTTAATAAGGCTTGGAGTTTCAACTGCTATAAAAATAAATACATTTTAAAAATTTTTAAGGGAAATTGTATTCTCAAGCTTAAAAATTTTAGAATCGTTTGGCTTGATTTGCTCAAGGTAAGCCTTGAATTTCCGGAAATCTAAAAACACTTATAACAGCTCTTCTAATGCTCGTAGAAACTTCAAACTAACATCATTTTCAGCAGAAAATTTCAAACTTTCAAATGACATAAGTCTTGAAAATGTGTATGAAATATGTCTTCCTCATTTTATCGAATTTGTATGAAAAATGAGCTAAGAATTAGAATAGAAAAAGAACAAAATAGAATTTTCGAAAAAAAAAAGCTTCCTGGTTCATAACCTCATGCTACAAACTAATTTTGTGCCAAATTTTGTGAAAATCGACCGAACAGTTTTGGCGCTATGCGCGTAATAGACAGACAGAAAAAAAAGAAGAAAAGAAAGGCAGGCCCACCTTCAGCTTTATTATTAATAGAGAGATAACGCACACAATGTATGTCAATTTTCGTAATTCATTTTTTTTTCTAGCTAACTTCTAGACTCAATTGTTAGAAGAAATAAGTACAAGACAGAGGGGAATAAAATGTATAGATTTCAGAATTATTTTGTTTCGAAAATTAAACATCTAGCAGGGAGCTCTTTTTCCCCGCGTTGTAAAGTAATTACTCCTTACTTCTCTCGTGTCATTTAGTTGAGTCTGACTTTTTAATTAAACTTTTAAATTTCTATTTAATAACTCAATGAAAATTATAACCACACTTTATGTTTAATAGTTTAGACTTTCAGAGGTGATTCGGACTTTGAGGATCACGAAAAAAATAATTTTCCCCTTAGATTGCGAGTGCAGATGGTCTAATTGTCTCAAAAATGTTTTAAAAAATTCATTAAAAAAGTATTTACGCAAATGGGAAAAAATAAATTTCATAAATGATGTCATGAGCGATTTCTTGAAATTGAGAAAAATTGGGGAAGAGAAGAATTTGGGGTGGGAGAAATGTAAAAATAATTTGACACCTTACACTTTGATTGAAACACAAATATTTTTCTAGCAAAATTTGGATAAAATTTGACGTGAAGTGTAACAAGAGGAGGGAGACAGGTGAAGTGTGATACTTAATGGCAAAGGGAGATAGGTTTAAATATCTTGACAAAAGTGTGATCTAATTTATGGACATCCTCGAGTTTTCGTTTTTTTATGCAACAAAATAAATTATCCTTTGAGCAGACCTATATAAAAATTATTTTTTTGATTAAGCGTAATAAAGATAGTTTTACATATGTTTAAATAGGAGAATAAAACGAACAAACCATATTCCAATTAGAAAAAGAAAATATAAGCTCCTGCTAAAAGTTATTAAAATTATTTATATATTTTTTTTTTAGAGAAAGTGTTTTTCTAAACTGAAGGACAGGCTGACTGTAATACTTTAATTGTGTCCAATGCCATAATTTAAATAGTTCACCAAGCTTTTGAACTAATTTAGTAAAAGAAAAAAAACTACTTTGAAAAAGTACAAATGAACAAGAATACGTAGAAATGTGTTTCGGCATTACAAAGAACGCGTATTTCTTCGCAGAAAATGTGAGCGGATGTAAAAACATCGACAAAATTATTTTGTAATGTAACGGTATTTTAAAACATTGAACAGTTTTCTTTACTAAACACTATCTCCCTCAAGTAAAACAAAAACTCAGGCTTTAAATTGTTAGGTTTTTTCTTTCTCGATGCACATTCTTAAACAAAACATCATATTATTTTACTGCTTCATCTGTGGTGTATCATTGAATTATCTAAAGTTCGCTTCGTAGTAAGTTAAATTCATAGCTATTTTTTAAATTATACTAGGAGGTTAATGGTTATTACACTGTTAACTTTTTTAACTGAAGTTTTACGGTAAAAGTTACTGGCATCCATGTTGCCAGTAACTTTTAATGTAAAATATTTTTTACCGTAAAATTTTACGGAGGAGAAAGCGAGAATTAAAAAGCGCGAGATACGAACGACAAGGATCGAACCCGGGACCCAATTTTTTGGCATTGCTTTACTATACACGGTACCGGATGAGACACATCTGGAGAGCGGAAATAATGTGTAACGTGCATCTCACAGTGAGTCACGTGGTGATCAATTGGCACTGCAATCGCAATATTTTTGTCGGTACAATTCACTGTAAAATTTTTCTGTATGGTAAACGCTACATTTTACAATAACATTTGCCATAGAAGCTTCCTGAATTTTCAACAGTGTAGTGATAATGCCACTCTGCTCATGCTAGACTTTTTATGTGAATTTTGTATTACAGTGATATTTAGACAAGCCCTTCATTGAGTAAATTATTACCTGGATATTTCTTCAATTTATGAAAGTCAAAATATCATTATCTTGTTTCAAATGTAGTTTTGAAATAGCACATGGACATTCAATGTGATATTCATTGATTTTTTTCTACATAAGTAGCTCCTTTACTTTTATCACAATCCAAATGCAAGAATATTAAACTAGTGTGTATGCTAAAAATTTATTTCTCAAGTAAAATAAAAATTCAGGCTTTGAAGAATAAGGACTTTATTTTGCTATTTATATTCATAAACAAAACAGAATATCATTCTTACGGTTTCCCCTTTGGGTTCATCACTGGGCTATTTTATTCCCTTAGAGACAATTTTCATACATCCGCCGTCAACAGAAGGATACTTTTCGCAATGACGGATGGTTTGGATAAGGATCAAATTTCTAGAATTGATGGATTGTGCATAGAAGCTTGTGTCGGACTTATGATATATTTCCATATACAGTTATGCTGCAATGTGAATTTTAACTTGTCAGAAGAAGTTTATCTATTGTTTTCATAAATTTTGAAGCATTTTTATATTATAGGCTTTTGTATTCTAAATTATTCGTGCACTTTCCTGGCTTACGATGTTTTCAGTCAGTTAATCTTGCGCATGTAAAGATTGCAATATCTAACGCAATTTATCTGAAAAAACTGTATTTCATTGTTAATTTTATATGCGCATTATATCTCCAAAGAAATTCGAGTGCTTTGTTGTGGTTCCTATGATGCTACTGATTACAAAAGAAGATGGACTAGTACTCTTGTTTCATTCAACTCTTCATAATTTTAGTAGCTTGTTTTATGCCCCATACTAGCTTGGATTTTCGTTATTTATTTATTTAGTTATTTATGTTCATAAATTTATTTTCTTTACCTGCTGGAAAACTTGCTAGGATTTTTTATCTTAAAAGAACAATTCCAGCAACATGCCTTTACCTGTTTAAATGATACTTTTTTTTTGTATTTGTTAAGACTTTTAAGTCAAATGCACTAAAAGAAATGAGATGGACAAAAAATTTTCCATAGCGCTTAAATTATTCGAACTAACTGTCTTTGCAGTCGTGTCATAATTAATAATCACTGTGAAGATATGTGGCACCATCGTTTCGAGAGATTGAGCCGCTGTATTAACACAGAAGGCAATACGCCTTATTTACATACTATTATACATACATTAAGATTTACACCTTAAGGATATTAAGCAATGCCCAGGGATCTGGTGGGAAGAGAACCCACGACCAACGACATTTGATCCGACTCTCCTCAGAGTCACGGAGCCCAAAACACACGAAGTGTGTTTGGGGATCTCTTGGTATTGGAGTATAACCATAATACTCCAATAGTATTATGCTGATGTAAAATTGAAATCCATGTACTTTTCAATTTTTTTAATCCATATATTTTGTAATGCATTAATCAATGACCTCTTAATTGTTCCTAGTTAGAAAGAAGTATCCTAATCCCCAGATTATTGCTCTAAGCCAGTCTTGCGAGCATTTTCAGGGAATTTTACTTAAAATATAAGTGCCTAAGAAATTTCGCATGTGTTCTAAAGATTTATTTTTATACAATACATACTAACTAATGTAGCTGCCAGGGAGAGAAAATGCAGTTGCGTTATATATGGATGATTTATGTTTCGTTTTTTTTTTTTTTTTTCAACTATAAGCAGTTTTACAAGACTAAACAAAGGGTAATTGAAGCAAGGAGGGGAAAAAGCTATCTCGTCTGATGTTCATACAATGCTGAAACAACTAGTGACATCTTGATGTATGTAAGATCAACTCCACCCCTTGCAATTCCAATTTCAGTTGTCATATCATATACGTCCGCTTACTTTAATCCAGAGAATACATTTCTGGCTCTTTCTTTATAAATAAAAACTTCGTCTTTTCCAGATAGTTTAATATTTTTAACGTTCACTTTAAAGTTTGTTCTGCTCTTTGGTAATCTCTGAAGTATTTCTCCTACTAGAGTTTTAACAGAAATAAAAAAAGAGATTGGTATTTATGCAAAAATAAAAACACATTCTTATTTTTGAAAATAAAACTTTTAATTTAAGCTAATTAAGTTTAATTGTAGTTGTATGGTTAAGCCTGACTATTTTCTATGAATAATAATAAAATTTTGCAAACTTTGAGCTTTTTGAATTTTTTAAAAAATATATACTTACTTTAAAAACGCAATCTAAACACGGTCAGCAAAAAAGTTCTTGAATACCTACAACTCGAGTACTAATTAATTTACCCTGACTGATACACTAATAAAAATACATTTTTATTGCATGCAAAAGTAAATATAGGGGAAGACCGCTTATATTGGACCACTGCTTAAATTGGACCTCGGGCTTAAAATCTAGTACAGAGATCTGTGCTACACTTTAACAGTAGAAATATAAAGTTTTAGGAATAAAAACAATGTGTATGAAGTTTCACCAGTCTTCGAACTGTTTAGCGTGAGTTACGGCTTGATTTGTGTTGAAAACGTGCGAAATCTTATTTCGCGGACTTGTTTCTAGAAGGATAACTCAAAAACTTGTAAATTGCGCTAAAATGCTGTTACAGTATTATAATCTGTGCTGAATAAGGATTACATCGATGTATTTACATGCGCAATTGTGATAGTTTTTGACAGAGCAATGAGCTGAAGAATAAAAAATGGCGTGTTTTCCTTTATTGGACCGAAAAAATTTTCCTATATTGGACCGGTGGTCCAATTTAAGAATATGATTTTAAAGAAGACTTTTTATTAATCGTAACACAAAATAAGCGACTCCTTTTATTTAACAGCGTAGTTAAAATTATTTTAAGCATACTTTAACACTTATTCTCGATATTCATTTAAACTTTTTTATCAAGCAGAAACTGCAACTTCTCAAAATGTATATTTTTTTTCTCTCCATTCATTAAGCTGCAGTATTAGGTTGTTAAACATAGTTATTAACTGAAATAAAATTTACGCTGGTTTACCGAGAGAAAAATTCTTCGATATTTTCGAAATGATTTTAAAAGGAAAAACAACTTATATGCTACTAAAATGTTCAATGTAGAAGAAGTCGGTATTTTCACTGTCCAAAAGCCCCAAAATACATTGACGTACAGAGGTAACCATCAGGTTGGAACAGTAATGAATGGTGAACGTGGTATAAACACACTGGTTATTTGTTGCAAGCTTCCCTGGTGAGCAATATACTTGTTCAAAAAAAAAGTTTTAATCACAAACGATAATTCAGATAATTGATACAACATTTCATCAAAACTGTTAAGCCAAGCAATGTAAAAAGAATGTTCTTCTATTAATGGATAGGCACAGCACTTACATAAAGAACATTGATGCAATACACTTGGCTAACGATAATGCTTTCTCTTTAAGCACATCATGCACGTAGATGTGGTCTTTATTCAGTCTGTCTACATATTTTAATGGAGCAAGTGATACATGGATGCGAGAACATCTAATGAGATCCATTATTTAATATCGCATTGGAGAACTGTTTGGTAACTCTTATGGGCAAACCGCTGTGAGTTAATTCCAAAGAACAGGAGTTTGGATTGTTAATTGTCATGTGTTCAATGACACTGACTTGGCTGCAGCAGAATTAGAGTTAAGTAGTCCAGATGAAACTACTCAAAGTGAACAGGATACATGCTCTTTGTAAGTTGTACACCACATACATGTACTAACTACGACTTAGATTAGTACAAGTTCTGCAGAATCGGCGGATAGTTCTCATCAAAACATGATTGAAACTAACTATGATTTTGTAAAGCCGGCTCACATATCCCCTTTTCCTAAAACAATAGAAGGAAAAAGGAAGGCTATCTCAGCAATCATTCTAACGCCGTATAAAAGAGGCACACAGCAGAAAAAGTCACACAAGAAGAAGCAAGAAACTTCACAAAACAATTGCTATTGCAATGTTTCTCATAGAGATGAAGTGCAAAACATGATTAAGTGTATGAAATATCATTGGCGAGTTCATCAACACTGGCCTACTTGAGCCCGAAGCAAAAGAACTGCAAATCCAGGAAAAAAGCTGTATAGTTCAAACACAAATTATTCTATGATTTCTTGGTACGGTCCAATTTAGGAAGCGCATGGTTCAATTTAGGCGCATATATTCCTAAATTGGACTTTTGCAACTTTTTATAAGATAATTTTTAAAAAAATAACTTTCATATTTTCCGAAAATATAAGCTCCTAGGGCGGTTCCTGATTAAATTTAGCTTATGATGCCCTATTTTGCATTTCTGTTTTGCTTCACATTGAGCGACACAGGCCTCCTGTTCTTAGGGGGTCCAATATAGGCGGTCTTCCCCTACATTTTAATTTTTGCAAATAAGCTTTCAATATAATTTAAGTTTAATTTTAATATTCCTGACTAGCTTTTTAAATTTTTTTAGAAATATATACTAAATTCAACAACGTCATCTAAATACGGATCAGCAAAAAAATTCTTAAAATTCATACAACTCAAACACTAATTAATTTTCCCTGACTAATACACTGATAAGTCAATCTCCGGTAACTTTTTCAACACATAAAAAGCCACCAACCTACGAGCGGTTTTTTTTATAGATTGTCCTTATCAGAAGTCTTAATTGAATAGTCTACCATGTCATTTATTCTTTCTGCACTGGTTCAGGTTTTATTTCCCAAGTGGTGCTGTCCTGCCATCCTTTGTTTACGAAAAGACACTTTATCAAATGACGGATGGTTTCGATGAAAGCGAAACTTAGACAATGATGGATTGCGCCAAACCTTCGCGATGGTCAGTATATTTGCCATCTATAAAGCATTTACCTAACTTTACCCATCAAAAGGAACAGCCAAGAACATAATGCAGAGAAAATTAAAAAAAAAATGCATGTATTACTCTACTTTTCAAACTATCTTCGTCTCAAGCAATAATATTTCATGAAGGTTCGAAGCGTATGCTCTAGTCTCTGAAAAAAGTTTTACAAATTATTCTGCTACTCTGATCAACATTAAGTCTATTGGTGGCACGATCATATCTTCTAGAGTTTTCTTTGCACAAACCAGCTCGATTACAATCGGATATGCAAACAAGAAAACTAACAAACTACTGTTTTTTCTCTTTCGTCCAAAAACTAAATAATTAAACATTAAATAATTATTTTATAAATGATATGCACATTTTAATGGTTTTTCCAGATACCTCACAAATGGCATTTAAAGATTTACCAAAAACAGAGTGGGAGGGGAGAGCAAGTGTGGAACACATTTATAATTTCTAGAACCTTCTTGTCTAGTGCACGTAAATATAACTATATGACCCAAGTGTCAAAGGAAATATTTTAGTCTCAGCAGTTATATTTTACGAACAACTTCGAATACCATAATGAAGTTGATCTTCTTCCTGATAAAAATCAGTACTAGTTATATTAACTTTATTAGAGTACACTATATTTGCCTTTCATGATTCAGCAAATATAATCTTTAGAGTGAAATTCTTGCCTAAGTCACTTCTGTACCAGCGTACCCAGTTCTGTACCCAGAATAACTCCAATGCCAGCGAATGCAAATATGATCATTTGTCATAATTACGTTGAACCATACTCAAAGCAGGCTTAAAATATGAATATTGAAGTACCACCCCCCCCCCTCCCGCCAAAGAAACAGATCACATGAATTTTATTCAAGAGAGAGTGGTAAACTATCAAAAAGGAGGACTATCAGTGTCCGCACCATGTCGAAATTAACGGCAAAATGATTTTTTTCCTTTTGAGAAACATAGCTAATAGCACAATTCTAGCAGTCTAAATTTTTTTTAATCGACAACTCATGTGAAAATGTAGCTTAAAATGTAATTACGAAAAACCTAATTCGAAATGCAAAAAATAAAAACCCTGCGTTGCAACATTTTTAGTGTCCATTGTAATTTGTAAGAAATAATAAGGCGTTAGCTCCTATAGGGTGCCCTGGACATAAGCCACATTAAGAACTTTGCCTTTTGTTTCCTGTAGCTGTTTCCAATATATGAAGGTAAACCTTAAGCAGTAGTTAATAAATATTCATCAACTACACCTTTAAATTATTTTAATTATGATTAATCAAGATTTCGATTAATAAACTAACTCTCTAATTATGTGTGTGTCCACTTTGACTTAGATGTATGTGTGCATGTGTGCGTGTAAATGCTTACTTAAACTTTAAACTGTCTTTTAAGTTTTCAGTTGCGTCATGCTACATTTAATTCATATCTAATACACTTTGTTATGCATTATTAGCAGTAAATAATTAATTTATATCCACAGTTCACGCTTCAAGCTATGTATATATTTTCCCCAATTTAATAAAAAAACGAAGCATGTAATGCTAAGATGTTCTTAACCATAGGCAAAAAAAAAAAAAAAAAACACACACACACACACAATTTTAGATTCTTCGCTCTTGTGTCTGTGCATCGCAAATCCATTCCGAAATCGAAAACAAACATTTAAATCCTACAGCTATTCAGTCAAGCGATTCGAAAATCTTGTTTTCCAAATTCCGTTACGTGTGCAAGCATTTGTTTAAACTCACTGCTAAACAAAATTTTCTAAAAAGTTTCCGGACAAAGATAAAAAAAACATTGTATTTTACTTTTTTTCAAAGAAAAACAGTTTGTTTTACCTTGAATGAACAGTACCGCAATCACTCGAATAATGCATAGAAAATACCCAATAGTCAAAGATGCACAATAGAATAGTTGAACTTTCTTTACTCCATAGGAATTTCAATTGTTTCTGCTTTCATTTGGTTATTTGTTGGTATATCGTTTAGCTTGAAATGAATTTATTTACCTGAAGGTAATTTTGTGCATGGCAATTTACAATTACAAGTAAAATAAATTTTTTTTTAATATTTTCTGAAATACGTATTTAAACAAGTTTGAAACACTATTTTAAACTAATGCTCTTTTATATTAATATTAATGTGTGTAAAAAGAAGATTGAACCTGTTACATAGTTGAATAGCTAAAAAAACACACATTGCTAAAATGTCACAAGACCAACTCTGCATTTCCATATATAACTTACTATCAACAGTGCAATTTCAAAACATTGTAGCGGAGTATCAAATTCCTTCACACCCTTAATATTACGAAATGACTCTGATTTATTATTTTATTTTTAAACTTTGGCGGCGTGAAATAAAGGCAATAATAGTTTTTGCAACTGAATGCCTTCCTAATGCCAGCACATAAGCGCATATAAAATGAAACTGTTAAATAGCTTCTAACATTTAGTAAATCAAGTTAAAAGCTCTAAATAAAGGAATTGGTAACAGCCGTCATGATAGTGCATGGAAAAAAGTCTTGTAAATAGTTTAGCGTGTTATAGAAGCAATATATTTAAAAAAATATTTTATTATTACCAAGAATCATTTATATCACAAGAACTTTTTATCTTTTTACACACACACACACACACACACACACACACACACACACACATATATATATATATATATATATATATATATATATATATATATATATATATATATATATATATATATATATATATATATATATATATATATATATATATATACACCGCAAATATCCCAGTCAATATAATTAATTTTTGGTTTGTTTCCTTCAAAATGGCATGGCATAATTAAAAGTATTGGTATAACCCGCTGATTGCGTGACAATTGCACATTTATTTGAAAATTATCATGTATTTATTACTGCTAATATCGCGTATTTATGCCTTTCGACTAAAATTCTTCGGGATCATTGCCCCGTCTCGACAAAATTGGCAGGAAAATAATTTTACAACAGTAAGTGTAGTAGCCTGTAAACCAATAACTAGTGAACTGAAACCTTTTATAATTTAAAAAAGTTAAAGTGTCAGCGAAAAGGAATTATATCTAAGATATCTATTCTATACTCCCGTAAGAAAATGTCAAATAAAGGAACAATTTCTCCTACTGATTTCAGCATTTATATATTTTTGAAGCCTATTTTTTATTTGGTATCTAAATCAAAATTTAAAACTATCAAAGGGAATTTGTTTAAAACTCGTGCGTCTTGATAAAGTCGAAAAACATTTTCCGAGAGATTATAATTTAAGAAATCAAGTTTTATAATTCTGAAAAATACCGTGTTGAAATCATTGTAAAATAGTTGTTCCGTAGTTGTAACAATGACAAGTAGAGTGCAAAAGAATGCTGTGGAACTAAACTGTAAAAAAATGAATGTTGTTTTTACAGTATAATAAACCGAATTTTATAGTAATAAACTGTAAAAGTTGTTAATTTTACAGCAATAAACTGTAAAACTTGTTAATTTTACAGTAAAAAACTGTAAAATTGCTAATTTTACAGTTTATTACAGTGCATTTTACAGTTTTAAACTGAAACCTCTGCTGCCAGCATCATACTGTTGTTTTTACAGTATAATACAGCTAAATTTTAACGCAATTAACTGTAAAACTGTTAACTTTCGAGTAAGAAACTGTTAAATTAGCAATTTTACAACTTCGGATGCCAGCATTATACTGTAAAACAACAGTTCATTTTTTGCAATGTAGAATTTTCTGCTATTAAAAACCTTTACCCTTACAATAACTATTGAAAACAAGTATTGTGCTGTTTGAATACTTAAAAACTAATTATTAAGGGCATTAAGGAGTTTAATATGTGCTCTAAGTTCAAGTGTACTTTGAATTTAAAAGAATACAAATAGATAATTTAATTTCTTTTCTTTTCTTTCTTTCTTTTTGTTTTAATTTGTTAATGAGATGTAGAAACCTTTAATTAGAAAAAAATGTTCTGAACGAAACATTTTTTTTTTTGAAATACCGTGAACTTAAACTGCAGATCTTTAGGCCATCAAAAAATTAAAACCAACTAAGTAAAAAAACAGCAATTGTTTCTGTAGCTCTTAAATTTTATATTTGAAACCTTTTTAAGTAATGGCATTTGTTTTCTTATTTTGCGAAAATATTCTGTCATTAACATTTATGCAGAAATAAATGTTTCTAATGCACTTTGATTTTTTTATTAAGTGCATTATTTAAGTGGTATAATCTCCAAAGTAAACAAATGACCCAAACAAACGGGCTTTTAACCTGACCTATCTCTTGTGCACATAAATTAAAAGAAAATTTATACTAACTCTAGTCTCCACTCCGCAATATTTTTACAAAGAATTAGCCAAGTTTTCCGTCTTTTTCCAATACACAAGGGCATTCCAAATAAATAGATTCTTCTCCCTCCTTCTGTTTATTCACTGGGAACATCGTTGTTGAAAAGAAAGTTCGGATAAGACTTGAATGTCTTTCGAAGTAAATGAAAGCGTACTATTCGGAAAAACATCGTTTCATGCACTTTAAACGAAAAAAAAGGCTAAAAATCAATTATTTAATCAATTTATGTGGGCTGTCTATATTCACATGGGTAAAAATGTTTGAAATGTTGCGAAGTGTCTCCTAAAATATATATTTATATACATATACAAGACTAAGAACCTCAAATTTTGAGAAAAATGGATTGAAATAGAACTTACTTCGAGTTTGAAAAATATGTTAATTGTGTTTTGACAATGAATTTACTAACTAATAAAGAAAAAATGTATTAAATAAGCAGTTTTCAACCTGGGGAGCGCCCTCTTAGGGGTCTAGAAAGATTTCAAAGGAGGCATGAGTGTATACGAAATAAAATATATAAGTAGAGCAAACTAATTTATCTGATTTTGTGGTCTCATGTAAATGCTAAATAATAGTGCTTCTCGATACTGATTGGTATTGCTGGCAAACCTCAACTTCCTTCTAAGATTACTTCAATAAAATGTACACTTCGTTTCTTAGATTTCAAATGTTCTCTAATACCATGTTCTAACACGAAAATGTGAAAAAAAAATGATACGTAGTACTAATTAATTTTGCATGAACTTTAAAAATGTTTTATTTAGTAATTAGCTTCATCTATCATTAACTTCACTTTTCATATTGTGCAACTTTTATTGACAGCATATCTAAGGGGGGGGGGGGAGCTTCACTGCACAAAAGTATTTAAAGTCGGGCTCAAAAAGTTGAAACGTTGTATTTAACCCGTTTTTTTCAACGGTCAGATAATCTTATGGATGATCAAATGAATTTGTTTTTAAGCAAATTAAGCCCGTATTAGACATAATTACATAACTGCTTCAAAACTAGGCATTAATACGTTATTAAAAACAGTTCACTTTGTGCGAAAATAAATAAAAATCGAAAAACAACGTCTAAAAGCACAAATGGGTCGAATTAAAATTGACAATTTTTAATTCGACCCATTTGTGCTTTTAGACGTTGTTTTTCGATTTTTATTTATTCATACCTTAGTAACTACATGCTTTCTAATTAAAAAATAATGCCAGATCATTCACAATATGCATCTAAAAATAGTGTATCAATCTTATTTTGACATTATGATGGTATAGCAGCTTACTCTCCGATCAGACGACAAAGCTTTGTTTTTATAAAGGAATGAATTTGGTAAATCAAGTTTCATAATGTTCATTAGTAAACAATGAAGAGGAAAAAAAAACAAGAAATCAATTCGTTTCGAACAAATTAAATCGTTTGAAGTCAAGGATTGCATTTAATTGCAACGTGTCCCTAAAAGTTCGGCTGTTTCATTGACTAGAAATATCATACACAAAACTACTCAACACTAAAGATAGCTCTCTAGTTAGAAAACTCTTAGTTCAGCAACAAAAATCGCAAATGAATATAAAAGTTTTTGTCTTACGAAAACATAAATAAAAAACGTTCTTAATTGCAGTTTTAATCTAAATGTATTGTGTTCAGAAATATTATCAATAATCATGTTTAACAGACACGTTGTTCCGTACTGGATAAATTGACATACATGACTCATTTCAAGGAAAAATAAAGCTAAGGAATCACACAACAAATATAGTAAGGATAATGTGTGCCAGTTCTAGTCGTTCCAGACTCATTCGAAAGATTAATTTGTTTTCTTTTGAGAAAGCCACCTAAAATGGGAAGCAACAGTCCATTAACCTTTATATTTTTATACTGGTGAAACACTAATCGAAAAATAAATTTGATACGTTTTTTATTATTATTTTAGCATTTTTATCTAGAAAACACTTTAAGATTAACCTTTAGAGAATGTCTCTCAATTTGTCTCAGTAAACAGAAGCTTAGTAAAACTACTGCGCTATTGAAATATGCATTTAAACTCCTTCCAAACTAGTTTAGACATTTGTTCGGAACTTATATATTTTTTACACATAACTTTTAATTTGGGATCAACAGCTATTTGTCTAAGTTGGTATGCATTTTTGTTTTCATCTTTAATACGCTAGAAAACATATAGGTAAAGTTAGTTACAAAGGTCTTATCAATATTTATTTTTTAAGTAGGGGAACGTTTTTCCATTTTTAAAATGTATGAACACTGGAATCTAATGGTGGCTGCATTTTTATGAGGTTAAATTCAGAAAAATGCAGGCTGCATGTGAGACTGCCTCATGCATATGAGGTAAAATTCCCTTCCTACTTTTAGTTTTTATGTGATACACACCTTTGCAAAAGTATTGGACCATAAGATTAGTCAATCAAAAATACACGTCCCTGTATTAGGCTCGATGTAATAGCTCTTACAATGTTTTTCTGTGTGTCTGTTTTTCTGATTATATATTCTAATTCTTACTTCCTGTTTAAGAACTTGTTTTTATTAACTTGTAGTTTTTTTTTCTTTACTTAATATTAATTTTCTTGTTTTGTTCGATAATTTCCTTTGTTTAAAGTTCAAACTCAGTACTCTTAACCTCAAGTTTTGATGTGAATTTAAAATGCAATAAAAATTTCTCGTAAACAAATATATCTGGAACAACGCAATATTTTAAGACATTCTATCCCATACATTCTAGCCTTTGCTTAAGTTGTATGTAAGTCACACACTCATGTAATATCCCTCGTATCTAATTTGCTAGACTCTTCTGTCTTGCCTTTTCAGTACACTAGAGACTTGTTATCCTTATACAACACTTTTATTCTACTAATTTAGTATAGTTAGGAATGAATCTAGAATAAGAAAAGAGAAATCAGCTGAAACATACTGATTGGGAAAATATTTTGACTCTGAAGCACACATTTTTTTAAAGAACGAATGCTAAATGAAGGGCACCCGTAATATGAAAAACGCAACTAAATGTTCTTGAATAATAATAAAAAAAATATTTATTAATTATTAAGTTAAAAAAATAATGTTGATAATTTAATTAAATCATATATTTATTTATATGATTTATTTAACCAAAACATACTTTATTAAATCATGTATTTAAGTACAAATTTAAGTGGTGTCTTCATGAATTTATTTTCTATACATCTCTTGTTCTAGAGCAAGGCTTAGAACTTCAGAGAAACTACTATTAGTAGTACATGTAACTCAAATAAATAACACACTGGTTTAGAAAATTTAAGAACGCTGCAACGTAAAGCACTTGGCAAATACTTACAAAATCGTGGTAAGATTTGATTACTAATTAGACATACTTTCTATTTTTATTTGCAGCAAAATATGAATTAATCAACGAATGGATTTACTGTATATTATACTGTATAATCTAGTACAAATGCAGGCAAGAATTAACAAAAAATATATGTTTGAACATTTGAATTTCTAATGCCTGTTTTTCAAATTTTAATCTAGTTTGGCATCAATATTCGTAAACTTTTGCTGGTCATTTTTGCTTTCTTCTTGAGCCCAAAAATAAAGTAATTAGTTCTTTGAATTGGTTTAAAAAGCATTAATAAAAATTAAAAAATCATTGTTTTTTTAAATGCGAAGTCCAGTGATATGATGGCCTCAACATGTAGAAGCTAAGATACAATTATAAAATTAATTTAAGGTCAATCATTGGACATTTAACCCTATAATATATTTTATTTAGTCATTTTCTTGCTTCTATATTATTCCATATTAATTTGTACTAGTTTATTCAGCTTAGAGTTAAAAGCCTATATCTTGCATTTTTACATTCTATACCATTTTATCCGCAATTTGAATTCCTGCTTAGTTTCTCCTACAAAACATATGCTTCATTCACAAAAAAATGTAGAGAGTACATTTGTCGTGCATCCCCTTCTTTAACTAGTTAGATTTTTTAAATAAGAATACGAATTCATTAGCAGTCGGAAAAGTAATGCACCAGTAAACATGGAGCTATGAGATGACTTACATTTATAGAAAAAAATATTTTAGTGGCACTAACGAAAAATCAAAACAACAGCTTTATCTTTAATAGCCATATTCTTTTTT
This sequence comes from Uloborus plumipes, assembly GCA_038373865.1. NCBI lineage: Eukaryota > Metazoa > Arthropoda > Arachnida > Araneae > Uloboridae > Uloborus > Uloborus plumipes. Next base: position 45,454 of record JAXGGA010005892.1, read on the forward strand.
GATTTGTTCTAGGTCAAATCAATTACGAACTTGGAACAACTGGGTACTCCTCCATAATTCTTAAGAACTTTAATTCAGAAAAAAGTAAATTGAAAGTAGAACGAATCATTTAATGACGGGAGGTAAAAGTTCTAAACGGCGATAATATTTGTTTAGAAATGTAAGAAAAAGATTCCGTTCAGAGAGTAGAGAGACATAGAAAACATTGGCGAGTTTCAGTTGTAATGAAATATTTTTTCACGAGGGACAGAATCATATAAACAAGAGAGATCATTGATCCAGAAAATTTCAGTAGGACAGTGTAAGTGTTCTTCGAAGTTAGAAATCAAATGAATGAGATCTACAATTTTCTAAACGAACGAGACAATCTGTGAACTGTTAAAAACAAATTGCAAACTGTTAAATAGTTTAAGCATGTAGATATAATGTAAAATGGAACGGAAGGGATATTTCAATGCGAGACTCGTAACTGCACGTCAAAATTAAAACTTTTGCGCTAAACACACACACAAGAACAAATTAAGCCTCAAAAGCATCTAAATGACTATATAAAAGTAATGAAGAAAGGGGAAAGATTCACACTAAAACTGTGTTTTTCTATTTGAAAATGTACATAAAATCTTGAAGGATGGTGGATAAGAGTTGCAGTTTTAATATTTGGCCCGGCCGCAAAACATGCGATGTGGCACTGCTATGATACGGCACCGTCCGTGCACTTATCGCTTCTTAACAGGAACAGGGAAAGCTTACGTCCAACTGAAAACAGTTACCTCATTTCCTTTGGCCACCATTTGTGATGTGTTTTGATAATAACTAAGTTTCAAGTTGACAAATCTCTGTAACAGTTTTGAATTACATAAATTTATCTGAACAATAGAAATTCTCTAAATTTGCTCTAATTTTTCTCGTTATTGTAAAATAAAAAACTAAACGTTTTTCAATTTTTTTTTTCAAAAGTCCTGAAATTTTTATCTCATGTTCCCTTAATTTTTGCCACTCTTTGACATATCTAGGCAATTTACAATTTAAAAGAAAATTGACAATTTTCATTCCACCCTAATCTGCTAAATAATTCTTCAGTTGTCTAAGTATAATTATGATAAGTCATGTTACATGCACACACAAATCTTTTACATTTTATTTTCCGAAAGAAGTATAGTGGTTTTGTTTTAACATATTATTCACCCGAGTTTAATTAATTCATTATATACTTTTATAGTTCTGATTCTATCCTGGTGTTTTTTTTTCTCATATATTATCTAAAGTTATAGTTAGAAACTAAAAAAAAAGAAAAGAAAAAGAAAAAAAAGTATTTTTTCGATACAGACTCGCAAAATCATTTCCATAATCCATAATTATTCGGCAGTTTAATTAAACCAACTATATGTCATCTTTGACAAAATATATTTCATTTTTTGGCGGTACTCAAGAAATCACTCTTGGAATTTTTCTAAGCATCATTTATACAGAATCAAACTAATGCATTTGAATATTTTTTTGCTAAACAACCTATAAAAAATAGATATTTGCTGAAACACTGAAATTTCTTAATTCCATAACAAAGTGTACTTCAAACGTTTAAAAAAGCTTGAGCTGTACTCGAATGCAGAGAAAACATTTTCTCGACGTAATTCTGAGATAACATTGTTTATTCGCAAGTTATGAAGCGCTCTTGAAAAAACTGCAATGCTATTTGATGTTTGAGTGTTTTCCCTCAGGTTAAATGAAATTGCTATTTAAGAGTGAAACTGAGTTTTTTTTCATTTCTTTGGCATGATTCAAGCTCCTTTAGTGTCTACATTTTCCCCATAATTATTCTGAACTTTTTCTTTATTTAATTTTAATGATTTACTGATGTAAGAAAGGAAACTGAAAAACTATCAATTTTTCTTATATAAAAACGTTAGTACTTTCTTACGTTTGCTGCTTAATTTGTGTTTTTCTAAGTTTTGATTACTTAAGGAAAACAAAAAGCGAATAAATTTTGTGAATCTATGACAAAAATAATGCGTTTCAAAACATGCAATCAGTTTTTATATTCCACAGTTAAAAAAATTTATAAATATAAACATTTCTTTTCTGAAAATGCCTGCCTCAGGAAAAACACTTTTGGTGTAGTTGAAATTTTAACTTTATAAAATGTTAAAGTACTGCAGTGGTTTGAAAATATGCAACTTTTAAAAGTGACACACAATACATTAAATACAATCTAAACGACATAAACTAAGTTATGGTGTAAGTCGTGTAGTACAATTTGCTAGTCTTAAAAGCAGAATCAAGGGGGAAATTAAAGAATAGCCGTTGTACTAAAATCAATTGTAATATTTTGTTTGTTAACAAAAGAAAATGGCAACCGATAAACTTTTTTTATCATTGAAATTTATTTCCATCAAGAAAAAATAAGCGTAGTGCCAAATGCTAGGATTTCGTATTTTAATCAGAGGATCCATTGTTAATCACAAAGGTCGGGAACTTTTTCAAGCTCTGTTAGCAAGGTTGTATTATTTAGCTAGTTTATTGTTTTTTAAGCCAATAATTATTTTTCATCAACGTTTTACCTTTGATTAAACATTTTCATTTTAATTATTGCAACCGTCAAGATTTGGCGTATTGATCACATTAGAAACTGTAGAATACGGTAACCCATCTGGTTTTATTTGTCATTTTAGCTTTTTTTTGAATTATTATTTTTCTCATATTAAGTGAAACATGTTAGGCTGTGTAGGAGCAGTCAAGATTTACTAGATAAATACTTGAACCCGCTGCCCGTCTTCGAGCAAGTGTAATCTAAAATGAAGAAAAAAAAAGTTATCTGTAACGTCATCTGTATCGGTTTTTAGTGCTCAATTGCTTTTCTTCATAAAATAGTGACGTTTAACAGGAAAACAATTTGAATAAAGAAATATATCACTAAGAACTGTTTTGCATCCTTTATCATCAAAGACGTAAGAAGAATACCAGATTTCACATGATTGTTTGCGTTTCCTTTGAATTAGAACGCCCAAAAATGTATTTCTTGCCAACAAACACAGAAACATACAGCAGTTTAAAATGCTGAAAATGTGTTTCGCACGACAGCATATAAATCCATTAAAACTCAAAGTAAAATGGTTTCTTTAACTACTTTCATATAAAAAACCTAATTAAGCTCAGTGTTGCTGATGATAATGTTTACAGCTGTGCGTAGTAAAATGTAATAAGAATGATTGCAACTTTCATACATTTACGCAAAATAAAGACGTACAAAGACTTTTTCTTTTGCTACTGTCGATTTGGATTTTATTTGTTCCTTACCATTAAAATCAAAAACTAATGATGTTGTTATAAAGCTGCAAAAACAATAGGATTTAATCAAAAGGGAAACCAAAACTATATCAATACTATCAGTAAGTGATTGGTTAACTGCAATTTTTATTCAAACATCCACACAGCATTTAAACTACATATTTATTTGAAAGTCCATTATATATTCATTCCTGCCAATACCACGCATACATTTTAAAGCTAAATCAAATAGTTTGGCCTTTTATCTGAAACTGCTCCCGGATCATGCCACATTTCTATCGACAAAATTCTCAGTAAATGCTTTCAGTTCAATTTGAGTTACATCTAGAAAGCCATCTTAAAATTCTAATCTTTAGGGCCTCTAAAAGATTAAAGCGTCAGTGAGTACGAAATTTAATTAATACGTTGATTCAACCGTAGGAAATCTTACCAAACGGAAATATAAACAACGATAAACCCAATGCCTTAATTTTTGAAGTCCACAATATTTGAATACTCTTAAATTTAGGACACAGTTTGAATTATTCTATCAATACTCTTTTACGGTATATGGATATAGAACATTTCTTGTATTTTTAACTCATATGATTAAAAGCACGCTGTTGTTTATCATAAATATTTTATATGTTACAGCAACATTTTTAGCTACTTAGGAGAGAATTTTTCTTTACAACTAAAATGCTTATAATAAAAATAAATAGCTAAATACATACATAAATGTCTCAGCAGGTTTATGGTAGAAATTTTATGGCCTATTCAAGCTTACCCTGTAACGAGGTTTAACTACTCGAAAACGAAATTGTATCGGGTGTCCAAAACAAACTAAAATCTTAGAGAGAAAAGTGTGCAAATTCTTCAGATCTGTATTTTGGGAATATTGCCACATTCTGAGAAACTCGTCTATTTGAATTATTGGAAAAAAAGTTACGTTTGCTTAATTTCAAGAATGCCAATAACTTTTGTAACGACCAAGTGTAGTTGCGAAAACTTCGTTTCAGGTAAATTTCCTTTCACTTTTAAAAATTACAGCTTTTCTCCTGGCTCCAAAATATCCCTGGTCACTGGCTCCAAAATATGAGCTTCATTACGAGTGGCGCCGTATATCGCACGTGTCTTGGCACTCATCTTGAATTAAAGGAAGTGAGAAATCTGGAAATACACACATTTAGATTAGATTTGCACCCGACTTTTTCCAAAACAGAATACGTACTCATCTATAACGAAATTTCCCTTTAGTTACACAAACTGTCTACCAATAGTGGCCTAATATAAATAAATATATATACAGAGATGCTTTAAATAAATTGGTCCTGCCTTTGTTAATGCATTAAAAATAAGCAGTAATTCAATATTTGGTGGGGATATGAGCGAAATAGGAAAAAAAAGATATTTTACGTGGAAAAGTTGGCGTAGACGAACGTATGTTGGTGTAAATAGTGCTGCGTGTACACTACTTTCATACACTGCTCGACATTGAAAATGCAACACCAAGAAGGAGTGGTCAGAAATTGATGAAATTTGGTAAGAAGACAGAGAGAGCATGGAACAATAAGTGATATTTATTTCAAAAAAATAAGCAAAATTTAGAGCGAGGACGGCGTCGGCTCAGTAAGAAGTAGGACCACCACGGACAGCGATGCACGAAGAAACACGTCTAGGCATGGAGTCAATAAGCCTGCGGATGGTGTCCTGAGGGATAGCACTCCATTCCTTTTCAACCATTTGCCACAGTTCGTCCTCTGAACGAGGTAGTGACAGGTTCTGCAAACGGCGGTCAATCACGTCCCACACATGTTCGATTGGTGACAAGTCAGGAGAGTATGGTGGCCAGGAAAGCATCTGTACACCTCGTAGAGCATGTTGGCTGATTCGAGCACTGTGAGGCCGAGTGTTATCCTGTTGAAAAATTGCATTTGGCAGAACCTGAAGGTAGGGGATTGCCACCGGCCGCAGTACATTATCTACATATCGTTGGGCCGTCATAGTGCCCCAAATACGAACTAGAGGTGATACGGTTGTATGCAATAGCGCCCCAAACCATTATGCCACGTTGTCGCGCTGTGGGGCGTTCCACAGTTACTGCCGGATTCGATCTTTCTCCACGTCGACGCCACACACGTATGCGATGACTATCGCTGGACAAACAGAAGCGGGATTCATCTGAGAACACTACGGTTTGCCATTCTGCCATCCACGTCGCTCTGGTCCGACACCATTCCAAACGTTGGAGTCGGTGCTGTGAGATCAATGGCAGTCTTCTTAGCGGGCGCCGTGATTGCAGGCCACGTGCAACCAGTCGACGGGAAATGGTTCTGGTCGACACAGGAACATACAGGGTACCATTCAAGTGTACGAACAAAGCGAATAATAGTAGCAATGCATATTTCCACAGGTAAGAAATATTATGCATTTTACGTGTTTTACCTATTAAGATAAAAAATCAACAAATCACAGATTTTCAACGAAGAAACAACTCCTCAATTTTTTTATCACTAATCAACAGCCTCATCTTTATCTACTGCAGCAAGTCATTTGTCATCAATAGCTAAATTCGTCGAGAGCTGAGACTTTGCAATCTTCATCAGTCTACTACATCGCCATTAACATTTGAGCTACCCAACTTCCAGTTTTTCATAACTTTCAACTCTTCAACCTTAACCGAATAACTCAAGTAATGCACCGCTCTTTATCAAACGACTTTAACAAATATTCAAACCTTCGCTGTCAATAATGGTGATCACATATGTCACGTGGGGACGGCCTACGAAGAAGTGTGATCGTATAGTATTTGAAAAAGTAAGTTAAAATGGCACAAGTGGTGCGACTAGATTCGGTATAAGACCAAAGACTAGTACATTGTCGTAGTGCGCCCCAAGGTCCGGCAGGAGGTTCAGGTGACTCTGAAACTCCCACTAAATCAGAAATGTCCACTAATCGAGATTTGAGACTGATCTCTGCCTCAGTACGATACAAAAAAATAAACAAAGACAATATGCATTTACTGGTAAGAATTTTGGCACCCTTTAACGTAAAAAAATTCAGAAACAAAAATGTAACGACTCACCATCAAGAAATTATCTGGTCATTTCACTCAGTCTTAGTATCCATTGACCGAGGGTCGTCTGGAAATCCAATCTAAATGTTACGCGAATACACACACACACTAGACGTAGATAGTCACACCAAAAATTAAGTAATCCAAAGATAATCCTTCATCAGTAGAGTTTATTCTTCTTCGAAAATGCACAATACTTCGTTACAGTTCTATCTTATGGTCGAGACACAAAAGTCATTGCAGCACAATGTCAGCGACAAACAAACAGATGGGCTATTAATACACGTTTCAAATCAGTAACATGACGTTCCGGTTCACTAATTATACTGCTCGTCACCATACGACCCGCGGCGATTCAACTTTAGGGCAACCATCACCCGAAGACGCTTAACTCCATCACAATTTCTAGGAGCCATCTCACACGTCCTCACACCACACGGTTCGATAGCGTCTCCCAGAAAACACAAGTACGAGGAGCATCTCCACACGTCCTCACAACATCACAGTTCAATAGCGTCTCCTCGTTTTTCTGTTACAAACCCCGCAGAAAGTTCCAAATCGAAGCCCATCGAACATTCTAGAACAATTCAAGTTACCTCATCCCCAAACGGATTTTCACAGGCCAACCGTCACTCAAATCTCTCTCGTCCAATCACGCCTTCTTTCCAAAAGAATCTCAGCACAAAAACAAGCCCAGCTAAACAAAAAAGAAAGAAAACAACGACTTCTCGCCCAAACCATGACGTCATACCTCACAGAATGAAACTTTCATCTGTCAATCAAATTCGTCACGGCAGCGAAAAAATCCGATTCTCTTTTTCCCAATCGTTGCTCGAAAAACAACCACAGTGAGAAAGAAATGGCGAACGCTCTGCCCGACCAAAATCGAAACTTTCCAACACTTGTGGATGAATTAAATTGAAGAAATGCAAATGACTCATTAAGCTAATGAATTCATTCCACAATTCCCCCTTTCAACAAGAACAAAGCGCGAAAAACCAACCCTGGAGACGATGCACTTACCGAACTGTCCAGACGAAACACCTACTGACAAAGCATTAACATATCAAATACAATTAACATGTAATATACAAACTTAATATACTTAGAGACCAAAAATATAACACATTTACATATATATCATCACCAAAATACAGCAGAACAACTTTCCTCTTCTTCCTTCTTGACCTGATCATGTTTACTTTGACACCAACACATTTACATGACCTCCTCTCTGTGAGAAATTTTTATACAACACCCTCGCTTATTTCCAACTGAAGACTGCTCCAGATTTCCAATGACGCCCAAGATATGCTTGATTTAGATGAGGTACCAACAAAGTCAAATGCAAATAGATAAAAAAAATCGCCGAAACCAAAAACAATTTTGAAGACCAAAATGAACGGATGAGTACTCAAAATTTTGTAAGCCCGAATACGTACCATAACACCAAAAAATGCCAAAATGGGGAAAACCTAAAAAAAACTGTTGACTAGTGCATGCACATTTTTCAAAGGGACTACATAAACCTGAACGCCACTGAAAATCTTCCACTTTCTGAACTAACCCTTTCCTACAAATTTCTCACCACATTGTAAGATTCCACTGCTGATTTGTCACAGAGATCCGAAACAAAAAAAAATTATTTACATTCCTTCGCCTTACAAGATAACTTTATCCTCTGTACACACATGTCTCTGAACTTATATACACAGATGCTCTATTCTAACAGATCACAAACAAAATTGGCATCCACATGACCTGTACACAGTTTGTGCACCCATACACAAAACAAACAAAGGAAACACAGAAAACTTCTTCCTTAAAACTCACGAGGATGCTGCCATGAACACAAAGACTCCTGTACAAACTCTGACATGCGGGATCCAACAAATGGCACAAGACCCCGATCAGCTTTGCTCAACACCACCCAAGGACAAGAAACGACTTTGTGTTTCTCCAGCAAAGAACACCAACATACATTCGATTTAGCAAACATCTAAATCCTCTGAAACTAAAAAAAGATTTTCCCTAATCAAAAATTTGTGCAAAAATCTACCTCTAGACAACATGACGAGCACCAGATGAACTCGAACAACTCCACTGCATGATGGCGACAGGGATGAATTCACACTTCACCGACCTACTTTCTCTTAAACATAGCAATAAAACAACAATTAAATAGATCAGAGAAAAACAATATATATAAAACATTTAAAAAAAGTCACTTTAGTCCTTTTTCTTTTTCTCCATCACTCTCGTGCTCCGACAAAAGGATAGATGACTGCCGATGCTCCCAGTCCGATGAATCAATCACTCACAACCTTCAACGACCTCCTGCCTCCTGGACTTTCGAGGAACTCGACGAAACACCGATCTCCCGGCGATGCTCCCATCGACGATGCTGCGGACGGTGGACCACTCGCAGGTGACTCAACGGCCAAGATGTTTCAAGGATCACCACTTCGATGAAGGACACTGCAGCAGACTTGTCCAGCAGGCGGGTTTAGCCAATTGCCCTAACCCGAAAACCACGAACAGAAGCACGTCCAGCTCTGGACACGAAGATCCACGATGACCAGCAAACTCGGCGCGGACGAAGATCACCCATGATGACAGGCACAGATTCAGGCAAGTCCAGAAGAAGCAGCAATCTTATGTCACAGGAACGGAAGTCAGAAGGGCTGATCAATGAGCGATCCCCTCACAGATAACTGGAAGACAGGCGGTCTGCTCCCTTAGTTTCTTCTTGATCGTAGCGAATACGGCGACCTCCTTCCACCAGAAGTTTCGTGACGACGCTTTTCCTCCCTCGCTGAAGACCTCGCAGCTGGCACTTCCGCACAGGATCCGGAGTTCTCCGCGTCAGCAGCTCCAACAGAATCAATGTCCACCACTTCAGGCACGTCGGTCGGATGATGCGGCGAAACCTCGGCAACACTCTCTCCAACTCGCTCCATGGCAGCTTTGAGCTCTTGCCTTCTTTTGTGAATCCTTACCAACCGATTCACATGGACCTTAGTGACAGGTGCACATTTGTTATTTAATGTCTGGATTAGCACCAAAACTGGAGAAACCCTTCTTTTGCAGAAAAAAGGTCCACTTAAGGATGGATTAAATTTGTTCTTAGAACGAAGGTACACCACATCTCCCTGTTTGATGTCAGATGGTTTACAATGTGAGTTATGTTTCTGATTATGTGCCAATTTCTTACCCACAGAATTCTGGTAAACCTGACGATAAATAAATTGGAGTTGCTCTAAGATTTTATGCAACTCAAAAGCCGAATCAAGAGACGGATTAATATTAAAATTTACAACGTCAGTGATCAAAGACAATTCTCTACCAAAGTGAATTAAATTAGGAGAGAACTCTACAGTCGAGTGAGTGGACGCATTATAACATGCTTTATGTATGTCGACGGCATAGTCAAAATCTAGACCAGATGCTAGTAAGGATTTAACTGAATTTTTTAAACTTAAATTCACTCTTTCACTCAAAGTATTTGCCTGGGGATTACCACTTGTTGTGTGTCGTAATTGTATGTTAAATAGCTGATTAAACTTAGCAAAAAGTTCACAGTTAAACTGTCGACCAAGATCAGTCAGGACCAATTCGGGTCTGCCAAACAACGTCACATACTTAAAGAAAGATTTTGCCACGGACACGGCAGTAATATTATTCAAAACATACAATTCCAGATGTCTAGAAAAGGCATCTATGACCGTTAAAATGTACTTGTTATTACTAAAAGGACCAACGATATCCAATGTCACCAATTGGTTACACTTAAATGGTGAAAAAGTTTCCTGCAGTTGAGCTTTTCTTATTCTATGCGGTTTAGTCTCAATGCATCTAATGCAACTAGCACAAAAATTTAAGCAGTCAACATACATTTTGTCCCAATATAGATTTTTAGAAAGAAAATCATATGTTTTGGCTATACCAAAATGAGAATGATGAGCAATGTGTAATGCTTTAGGTTTCAACGAATCAGGTACGACAATTTTTAAATTTTCCTGATCATTCTCTGACAAACTATCTTTACAAAACATTAGAAGCTGAGTATCGGGATGAATACAAAATTTTCTATGTTTGTCTGAAACCACACGATTTAAAATGTTATTATATATAAAAGATAACTTCCTATCCCTTAATTGCTCTTTAAGAAAAGTCGAATTCGTGATCTCCAACAATGCATCTGTTTCTTCGTGAATGAAATTTAACACGTTTACACATTGCTTTAACAAGTTACCAGAACTCTGCACATGTATACAATTTACATTTTTATCACAACCAATAGCATCACCACACTTCCTAGAACTTTCATTATATACCTCAACTATATCAGGTAAGAATTCTTCCTCCTGATCTGAAGTATTGATCACCGGATTAATTTGTTTGTCGTTTAAAAGTGATGGATCACATGTGATATCCACCTGATTCTTAGACATATCTGTTCTCGAGAGCATATCAGCAAAAGAATTATTTGGTCCCGGTAAATGCAAAAAAGAAAAATTATACTGTGAAAGTGTCATTAGCCATCGAGTTGTTAACGATGCCGGGGACGATGTTTTCTTATATTCTTTCAGGCTCTTGGCATCACTCAGTAAATAAACATGACGATTAAAAATATATGACTTGAATGCTTCAAAAGTCTTGACAATGGCCATCAATTCCAACTTGATTGCTGGATATCTAGTTTCTGCTGGCGACAACAACTTTGAGAAAAATGATATGGGTATGAACAGTCCCTGTTTTTTTTGTAACAGCACACCACTGATTGCTAGACCACTTGCGTCAGTATTTATGTAGAATTGTTCATTCCAATTGGGTTGCACGATATACGGATTATTGAAAAAAATCTTCTGTAGTTGTTGAAAACACTCATTTATCTCATCAGTCCATTTAAAAATAGCTTTCGGATGAGTCAGCTGATTCAACGGATGAATCCAGTCCGAAAATTTCGGAATCAAAGTTCTATAGTACGAACATATTCCAATGAAGCGTTTCACTTGCTTCTTGGTTTTTGGAGGAGGAAAAGACGTGATTTTAATGATGTTAGACGAAATGGGCAATACCTTATTCTGAGAAATTTGGAAACCCAGATAATCTATTTTGTCCAAAAAAAATTGGCATTTCTTCGGTGATAAAGTCATATTGAATTCAGTGAGAACAGCAAAAAGTCTCTCCAATTTAGATTGCATTTCTGAAAAACTGTTGGCGGCAACCACCAAATCGTCCAAGTAACAAAATATTCCATCCATATTAGTTTGTTCGCATATTGTGTCTGAATAGTTCTGCATAATTGAAGCGCCGTTAGATACACCAAATGGAATTCTAGAATATGCATACGTTCCCCACGGTGTTGCAAATGAAAATCTGTCCCGATATTCCTGTGGCAACTCTATTTGATGGTATGCAGCATGTAAGTCCAACGTTGAAAAATATTTGTATGCTGACAACGAGTTAATTAGGGATTGTATGCGCGGTAACGGGTAAGAAGAATGAACTATAGTGGAATTCAACAGCCGGAGATCTAGAGCCAACCTATACTTCTGAATTTCAGATCCTTCAGAGCGTTTCTTCACCAGTAACATTGGACATCCATATGCGCTGAGAACCCTTGAGATGACGCCTGCTTCCTGCAATTGACTCAGCTGATTCTTAGCTTCTTGCTGAAGACTTTGAGGTATCGGGAAAGGAAGAGATTTAATCGGGAAATCATGCGTAAATTGAAAATCCACTCTAATTTTGTCCGAATGCCCCAACGAGTTCAAAGATCCGGAAAAACATTGTGTATTTCTTTTTAGTAATTCTTGCATTGTCCGTCTTTGATTTTCGTCTAGATGATCCAATTTAAAATTTGAAATGTTGAATTCCTTTTCTCGTAATGTTAACACTTCCTCCGATGCTCGAATAGAATTGATGACATGTTGCACCGAATTTTCTTTTATTTCCTTAATATGCTCAATTTTGGCTAAGTGACCCATCACCATATTTTTATTTAGATGAAGTGTTTGTGACGAAGTATTTTGTACGTATAAAAAAAAAGAATTGTTTTTGCATGACTGAACTTTGGAAGCTCTATCAAAACGAATGATTGAATCCTCAATTTTGCATGACTGAATTGAGTCACAAATAGTAAACAAAAATTGTGAGTCTTTCTCATACTCTCCATGAGCAAATACCTTAATAAGGTCTGTTTTATTCGGCTCAACGAATTGTTTTGAAAAAACCTGAACGCGATTCTCCACGCTCAAACTGGGAAATGTGCTGATGCTAGCATTACAATTGTCACATGCATTTGCATTGACTTCGAGTTCATGAGGACCCCTCAGTAAACTAAATTTGTTACCATCATAGCACAAAATATTTTCTTTTGGTACCACATACATGTTATATTTTGTGAGAAAGTCATAGCCCAAAATTCCCGCAAAAGGCGAATCCTCTCTAATTGGCATCGTAAAAAAATTATGTCTAAAGAAAAGATTTTTAATTTTAAAAGAGAACTCAACGCATGACTGAAATTCGACAGTCGAATTGACAGTTGACACTGTAATATGTCTACCCAAATTTTTTATCTTTGCATGTTGTTTCACTCTCTGCAACACACTATCACTTAAAATGCTCAGGCTGGCTCCTGAATCAACCAAAAATACAGAAGATGTCTGACCGATCTGAATTTCTATCAGAGGCAGTTTCCCTGACAAGTCCTCATGACCCGTATTTTGCAATTGTACATTAACAATAGCGGCAGGAATAAATTCCTGTGCCAAAACAGAAGGAAAAGATGTTTTTTCCTTAATTGGTGATGTTTGCGTAGCCAAAGTTTTACCTAGCTTAATTACTCCAGTTGATTTTTGTTTAACAAAATCACTACTTTTACCTTGTGTAATGAAATTTCTATTACCAACATTGTTTTGCACTGCAGGGTTAAAATATTGAATACCCTGAGAGAATCCATTCGTCCACTGTGGCTGTGAACACATTGATGTGTTATGTGTCGGAATAAAATTCTGAGTGTCATGATTCACATTGTTTTGAACACATTGTCCAGCAAAAGGAATATTACCGGGAAATACATTCGAGCCACTCGAGTATGAATATGTACTGGGTTGTACAAAATTCGTAACAAAATCACAGTTGTAAGTAGGTACAAGCTCTACCCTATTGTGAATAGGCTGTGGAAAATTTCCTCTGAATTCCGGATTTACCCCTGTTTGACTTCCACTTGGTCCCACTAGACTAGCGGTTACATCCTGTCCCAATTCTCCCCACGAAGAATTTTTACGATTCACTACACCTTCCAATCTGACATCAGGATCAATAGTCTCTCCATTCACAAAACCAACGCTTTTAACTGGCGAAAATTGCGTTCCCACATCATTGAATTGAACTTTAGCTCTATCCCTCTCTACCGCCAAGAAATTAAGCTGACTGTGATTTCTACCTCTATTTCTATTCGAAGTTTCAAACTGATGTGCCGATTCTGGCTTCACCTCTCGATTTCTTAGAAAATAATTATTTCGATTCTGTTCATTACCTGTTTGCGTTCTCCCAAAGGTAGTTCTACCAAGAGGCTCAAAATTTGAATTGCCCTTATACCTTGTTTTGTACGCGTTATATCCCAAACGAGGGAAATTACCTCTCGACCTTCTATTCTCCCATCGTCTTTCATTCCCACTTAATTTCAAATAATCGAAACATTTCCTCTGGATATGTCCACTTCTACCACAAAAATAACAAACAATCTTGTTAAATCCCTTTCTAATTATTTTTGTTTTCGATTCCTCCCTAGGCACCAATTTATTTTCATCCACCTCTACATAATTCACTTTATAGTCAATGTCAGAGTTGTTTTTATCGTTTAACGTTCCACTAAATTCCCGCTCTTTAATTTCCACCTCTGATTCAACCGTTTTTGTATTCAAGTTATCACCCTGTCCTTCCAGTGCCTGTATTTTCTTTTCCAACGCAAACACATGATCCCTCGAAAATTTGACAGTATCATACGATTTCACCTTTTCCTCAAGTAAAGTAATCTCTTGCAATTTCTTTATTGCTTCGTCAAAATTCTTCAATCCCAACTCCAAAATTTTTGTTCTTAGTCTACTATCGATAGAAGACAGCAATTTCTGCAATAAAATTTCGTCAAATACCTCTCTGTTTTGAATGTTAAAGACACTCGAAGTAACGAGTTTAATTCTATGAGCCAAGCTCAATATCGTTTCAGATGGTTCCATTGTCAAAGCATGAAAATCCACCATTGAATAAATTTTCTCTACTGGTCTAAAAAAAGACAATAATGCCTCGGTCACTTTATTTACCGAAGTGGCATATCTTAGCTCTGGAGTTTCCAAAACATATTTTAATGCAGCTCCTGTCAGTTTACTCTTGAGATACAAAATGCCCTGCTTCTCTGACCACGAATTCACTTGAATTATGTCCTTGACCTGTTCCACGAAGTACTTTGTCACGCTCGAATCTCCATCAAAAGGTGCGACATTTAACATGAACTGTGATTTTCCCACACTATTATCTCCCGAGCTAGAGACAGTTTGTGTAGTACTACTACAAATGCTTCCTGACGCATCCCCTATTGCCTGTACACCTGTACCCACAGACTTCTGTGTCACTTTTCTTTTCGGTGGCATTTTGACCTTCGACTCTTTTTTTTCTTTTTACTAATTTTCAAATATGACACTTTCAAAACCCAACATATTTAAATTTTATCAACAGTCTATTGATATCACAATTCAAACAATGGGATTTACTTTTATGTCACCTTCAAACATTTTTATCAACACATGAAAATAAAATATTCAATCAATTCTGACAAAAGTTCTCAAAAATTGTTTATGTGACAGTTGTTTAACGAGATTTCTTTTGTCGTTCGGTGAAGCAGAACATAAATTTATTAGAGGCAGAGATGTCTAAACGAATTAATAAAAAGAAACATAATTATCAACATGTTCCATAAAACAATTGCTTTCAGCAACCAGTGAACCATTGCCAAAGAAAATCATTAACCAAAGTGACAATTATCCTGGTCAGAAAGCATCCTGGTCACGGCACCAATTAATGTCACGTGGGGACGGCCTACGAAGAAGTGTGATCGTATAGTATTTGAAAAAGTAAGTAAAAATGGCACAAGTGGTGCGACTAGATTCGGTATAAGACCAAAGACTAGTACATTGTCGTAGTGCGCCCCAAGGTCCGGCAGGAGGTTCAGGTGACTCTGAAACTCCCACTAAATCAGAAATGTCCATTAATCGAGATTTGAGACTGATCTCTGCCTCGGTACGACACAAAAAAATAAACAAAGACAGTATGCATGTACTGGTAAGAATTTTTGGCACCCTTTAACGTAAGGAAATCAGAAAGGAAAATGTAACGACTCACCATCAAGAAATTAACCGGATACTACACTCAGTCTTAGTGTCCATTGACCGAGGGTCGTCTGGAAATCCAATCTAAATGTTACGCGAATACACACACA
The DNA here is from genome assembly GCA_038373865.1 of Uloborus plumipes. NCBI lineage: Eukaryota > Metazoa > Arthropoda > Arachnida > Araneae > Uloboridae > Uloborus > Uloborus plumipes. The sequence goes on from JAXGGA010005892.1 coordinate 61,296, forward strand.
CACTAGACGTAGATAATCACATCACAATTAAGTAATCCAAAGATAATCCTTCATCAGTAGAGTTTATTCTTCTTCGAAAATGCACAATACTTCGTTACAGTTCTATCTTATGGTCGAGACACAAAAGTCATTGCAGCACAATGTCAGCGACAAACCAACAGATGGGCTATTAATACACGTTCCAAATCAGTAACATGACGTTCCGGTTCACTAATCATACTGCTCGTCACCATACGACTCCGCGGCGATTCAACTTTAGGGCAACCATCACCCGAAGACGCTTAACTCCATCACAATTTCTAGGAGCCATCTCACACGTCCTCACACCACCACGGTTCGATAGCGTCTCCCCAGAAAACACAAGTACGAGGAGCCATCTCCACACGTCCTCACAACATCACAGTTCAATAGCGTCTCCTCGTTTTTCTGTTACAAACCCCGCAGAAAGTTCCAAATCGAAGCCCATCGAACATTCTAGAACAATTCAAGTTACCTCATCCCCAAACGGATTTTCACAGGCCAACCGTCACTCAAATCTCTCTCGTCCAATCACGCCTTCTTTCCAAAAGAATCTCAGCACAAAAACAAGCCCAGCTAAACAAAAAAGAAAGAAAACAACGACTTCTCGCCCAAACCATGACGTCATACCTCACAGAATGAAACTTTCATCTGTCAATCAAATTCGTCACGGCAGCGAAAAAATCCGATTCTCTTTTTCCCAATCGTTGCTCGAAAAACAACCACAGTGAGAAAGAAATGGCGAACGCTCTGCCCGACCAAAATCGAAACTTTCCAACACTTGTGGATGAATTAAATTGAAGAAATGCAAATGACTCATTAAGCTAATGAATTCATTCCACAACATACACGTGGTTAGGTTGCCAAAACACCTTGTATGTTTTCAACCTAACACACTAGGGTTGCCAAAAACACATCCCGACCAGTATTCTATCACCATTTTGATTTTGCCATTTGGTGTGGCATTAAAGAGAGGCTGTTATACTAGATTTTGATAGCAGTTAGGTATTATTCACTTCATACAACTTTCAAGTTAGACTATATGGACATAAATGCAATTTTCAGCAGAAACTGCTGACCACATGAAATTATTAAAATTTGTTTAGTAATGGCAATATTCAAGATCGTTGTTCAATACTATTTATCTAGTCAAGAGCCAAAGTTTTGGTTCTATTATTCTTGATACTGCTCGTGAGTTTGTAATCATATGCAATCATAACTAAGAACTAACTTATACTTTTTTTTATTTCAATTTTTTCGTATCTGTAAATAGTTCATTAAATTAAATGTATATGAATAAGGTTAGTATTTCTTTGAATAATTTTCTCATTATTGACAAGCTTCAACCGGCCAATGAAATAGCATGATTTATAAGCAGCATTATCTCTATGTCTCAGGTGAACACAAATGAAACCAAATTTTTTGTAACTCAATCCGCAAAAATTTTGAAAAATTAAGCCATTTTTACATGATTTTATTTATTTACTACGAAGACTTGCTTTTTTTCCAATATACAAAAGGAGGATAAAAAAAAGTAGAATTTTCTCCGTCTTTCTATTTGGTGTCTGGGAACATTTTACCCAAAAGTAAAGTTGAAAAATACTTAAATATTATTCTAGATAAATAAAAGAGGACTACACAAATAAACTTGTGGATATACTTTAGAAGCAGAAACTTTAAATTTCAGTTCCCTAACTTATTTATGCGGATCGATTTATGTTTAGAAAATAAGTTAGGGATATAAATATAGAGAGGAAATTTCGGCGAGCTAGATTAATATAGATAAAAATTATTATTATGTTTCAAAAGACAATAGAAACGTGTTTCTAACATTAAAAAAGTTTAATTTCAACTCTAAAAACCCATTGGCTGACAACTGATAATGAACAGTTTTTCGGAAAATTCTCAACAGACAATGTTTGTAGAAATATATTTAAATGCAGATTTAGTAGGAACTGTGTGCATTTATTATAGTGAAAAGTGGTAGGAATAACGCCCTATCGAGCGTCTAAGAAGTGAAAAATAAAAAAAAGGAATGCTTGTTTGATGATTTTCGAACGGTCACTAAAGTTGTTCTGAAGGTTAGAATGATTATCTTAGTAAGATGTGTGATGATCATGAACCTTTTTGCTCGTTTTGCATGTATTCTCCATACATGCAATCCACAAAACAATCGAGAAGTCCTTGGAGAATACTGTCCCACCCCTTTCTACAGGCTTTTGAACTGTTTGGGGAGTGATTTAAAAAACACCTCTAACATCGAGAGCATCACTGCATGTTCAATGAGTAAAAATGGGTTTCTTAAGGATCAGTTTTAGGTCCCCTTTTGTTTATTATGTTTGTGAATTATATTCATAAGAATGTTTTTGGAAACATGCATTGCTTTGCTGATGACGTCAAAGTTATGGGGGTTGTGGAAAATGATGAACAAGTAAATCACCTGCAGGAGGATTTGGATCATAATCCAAAGTGGGCAGACAAGAGAGATGTGGCAGCTAATATTGGGAAATGTCAGGTGCTGAATTTAGGTTATATAAATAAGCGTATAAACTACATACACATACATAGATTTAAGCACTGAAATAATTATAATTAATATTAAATTGGTCGTTCGGTCTCAAAAGTAGAAATTAATCATTCAAATATTGTAACTGGCTTAATTTAAAGTATAAACGCATAACTGTGATGTTTCACCCACTTGGCTAGAAAAATAACATCTGCCTGTTAGAATAGCATTTTCGAAGCTTTCTATTTCTAAATGACACGGAAAACTTTGTCTATTTGTAGCTTGAAAATAAAATCTTAAAAGTCCCAATATCTTATAAAAGTAATATATTTTTTCAAATTTTCAGATGACAAATTAAGTAATTGCATCATGCTTGCAAACAAAACATTTCTTTAAAATGTATGTCTCAGATAAAAACGCATTTTATTGAAAATTCCAACTTTTCATGTTAAAGTTACTTTGCGTGTAGCAACTAAAGAGAAAAGTAGCTTACTACTATAGTCTCCCATGTATTAAAATGAAAGAAGAAATCATATTTGCTGAAGTCTCGTTCTATTACAGAAATTATATGCTACCAGGTCGATTTAATTTATGTCCAACAAGAAGAAATGCATAATATACAGAAAATTTAAAATTCAAAAATTAATACAGAGTGCAAGGGATATGCAAAATGGTTCTGTAGCTTTACCATTCTCCGCTGTGACGCCCTGACAAACAATAAAATTGAAAAGAAATGGTTTCAACAAAACATCTTGACCTAGGAGTGAATTGTTAATAAATAATAATAATAATAATAATAATAATAATAATAATAATAATAATAATAATAATAATAATAATAATAATAACAACAATAATAATAATAATAATAATAATAATAATAATAATAACAATAATAATAATATTATTATTATTATTATTATAGAAATTAAATATTGTGTTACGGAAAATATTTGAGATGTAACACGTTTAATTCTTCTACCGACCTATTTAGCATATCCTGAAATGCATATATAGTAACCTGAAATACAAATAAGATCCGTATATTCCCTTTACATTAAAAAAAAGAGCCTGGGGGGGGGGGGCATGGGACATGTTTATTTCAAATGAAACATGATGTTGATAATTTTGTGAATGAAAGTGCGCTTAAATTTTACGGTGTGAAATTTTTGCGTTAAGATATAAAAATGTCATTTCGAACTAAACACTTAAACTCGATCACATTCTACTATCGGCAATCGTAATTCAGATAAATATCTCCCTAATTTGACAAAGATTTTGATTAGAGACAAAGAAGCTAATATTAAAATATTTTTTAAATGCGTAAAAAATGGCATTAAAATAATCAATCAAAAAATGTAGTTTTGTATATATATCACATAACTTGTATTTTCAGATAAAGTTTACTTGAAGTAAATCCAACTGCTAGAGCACTTTTTATTTTGGACTCAAGCTTATTAGTTGGGCCCAATGCTCAGTGCACGAAAGTATCTATTTCATGTTTTAGTAATAAAATTTCCTCCTTTTTTGGAACAAAAAAATAAAAGGAAGTTAGGAATTTCTGTAAATGTTAAAATTTTAAAAACTAGGGGAAGACCGCCTATATTGGACCACTGCTTAAATTGGACCTTGGGCTTAAAATCTAGTACAGAGATCTGTGCTACACTTTAACAGTAGAAACACAGAGTTTTAGGAATAAAATCAATGTGCATGAAGTTTCACCAGTCTTCGAACTGTTTAGCGTGAGTTACGGCTTGATTTGTGTTGAAAACGTGCGAAATCTTATTTTGCGGACTTGTTTCTAGAAAGATAACTCAAAAACTTGTGAATTGCGGTAAAATGCTGTTATAGTATTATAATCTATGTTTAATAAGGATTACATCTATGTATTTACATGCGCGATTGTGATAGTTTTTGACAGAGCAATAAGCTGAAGAATAAAAAATGGCGTGTTTTCCTTTATTGGACCGAAAAAATTTTCCTATATTGGACCAGTGGTCCAATTTAAGAATATGATTTTAAACAAGATTTTGTATGAATTGTAACATAAAATAAGTGACTTGTTTTATTTAATAGCGTAATTAAAATTATTTTAAGCATATTTTAACATCTATTCACGATATTCATTTAAACTTTTTTATGAAGCACATTTTTATCAAGCAGAAGCTGCAACTTCTTAAAATGTATGTTTTTTTTTTCTCTTCATCCATTAAGCTGCAGTTTCAGGTTGTTAAACATAGTAATTAACTTAAATAACATTTACGCTTTTTTACCGAGAGAAAAATATGACATTCTTCGATATTTTGGAAACAATTTACACGCTACTAAAATGTTCAATGTAGATGAAGCAGGTCTTTTTACTATCCAAAAGTTCCAAAATATTTTGACGTATAGAGGTTAACATCAGGTTGCATCAGTAATGAGTGGTGAACGTGGTAGAAACACACTGGTTATTTGCTGCATGAGTGCAACAGAATTGCAAGCTCCTGATGCTTATTTTCAAAAGATTACGTTCCATCTATGAACTTATCGTAAAAGCTTCCCTGGTGAGCAATATGCTTGTTTAAAAAAAATGTTGGATCACAAACGATAATTCACACAATTGATACAACCTTTCATCAAAACTGTTAAGCCAAGCAATGTAAAAAGAATGTCCTCCTATTGATAGATAGGCACAGCACTTACATAAAGAACATTGTTGCAATAAACTTGGCTAACGAGAACGATATAATAATGCTTTCTCTTTAAGCACATCATGTACGTAGATGTGGTCTTTATTTAGTTTGTCTACATATTTCAATCGAGCATGTGATACATGGATGCGAGAACATCTAATGAGATCCATTATATAATATCGCATTAGAGAACTGTTTGGTAACTCCTATGGGCAAACCGCAATTAAGCCCATGCAAATGCTCTGAGTTGATTCCAAAGAACAGGAGTTTGGCCTGTTAATTGACATGTGTTTAATCACATTGACTTGGCTGCAGCAGAATTAGAGGCAAGTAATCCAGATAAAACTACTCAAAGTGAACAGGTTACATGTTCGGTACACCATGTGCAAGAGCTAACTACGACTTAAATTAATACAAGTTCTGCAAAATCGGCGGATAATTCTTATCAAAACATGATTGCCAACTCTAACTATGATTTTGTAAAGCCGGCTCACATATCACCTTTGCCTAAAAAAATAGAAGGAACAAAAAGGAAGGCTGTCTCAGCAATCATTCTAACGCCGTATAAAAGAGGCATAGAGCAGAAAAAGTCATACAAGAAGAAGCAAGAAACTGTACAAAACAATTGTTATTGCAATATTTGTCATAGAGATGAAGTACAAAACATGATTACGTGTGAAATGCCATTGGCGAGTTTATCAACACTGCCTAAGTGAGGCCGAAGCAAAAGAAATTCTATTGCAAATCCTGGAAAAAAGCTGTATAGTTCAAATATAAATTATTCTATGATTTCCTGGTACGGTCCAATTTAGGAAGCGCATGGTTCAATTTAGGCACATATATTCCTAAATTGGACTTTTGCAACTTTTTATAAGATAATTTTTTAAAACAATAATTTTCATATTTTTAGAAAATATAAGCTCATAGGACGGTTCCTGATTAAATTTAGCTTACGATGCCCTATTTTGCATTTCTGTTTTGCTTCGCATTGAGCAACACAGGCCTCCTGTTCTTAGGGGGTCCAATATAGGCGGTCTTCCCCTATATATCGTTTATCTGTAAGTGATTTATAATAATTGAAGGGTTTCACTTTCTCCCGCAAATTCTAAATTTTGAGTTCTTCCCCAGTATTCAAAAGTACCGTTTGAATATTTTATTAAGAAATATCTTTTTTTACACCCCCCCTCCAAGCTTTTTCCCATGTAGACAATCAACGAGTTTCGAATGAATTGTATGCAATTTCCACGTTTTTTTTTTTTTTTTTTTACTTCTCCAAATTCGCAGAAAAAGCCTACAATTCAAAAAATAAACCACTCCCTTTTAGACATTAGGGGGATGCGGGTCGACAGATACATCCAGATTGGCAACTGCCAATTCACTCCTGATAAAACACCAATTTCTACTCTCTTATGTCTCTCAATATATTATCTCTATTACACTAAGTGAAATCAAGAATACTCGTACGCTTTATTTTTATTGTGGCTTGACTGCTGATATATTCGCTTTGTGATTTGCAGATAACAAAAGATCTGAAATAAACAATCGTTTGCACGTACATTTAGAAACATATGAATTAAAAAGGAAATTGCCATTTTTATGTGGCTTAAGTTTTTTGATATCAATCAACTGAGTCGAAGTTTCTTCACAAAATGGATTTCGCTCAGCGCTTCTGAAATAAATAGAGCCGGATTTATAGGTGTTTTACCTCAAATTCAAAAGGCGATCCTAAATTTAAATCAATAAATAGTTATTTTTCTATCTCCACCTTTTTAAAAATAATTATTTTGCATAAAAAAGATTTGCAACACTTTGTTGATCTTGACAGACCCCCGATATAAACAAGCGCTGTTTTATACCAGTCTGTTTTTAGAACACACACATGTGCATTTTTTTCAGATGGATGCTTCATTAAATGATACAACTATTTCTTACTGTGTATTTTTAAGCTTTCTTAATAGCTTATAATTTAATATAATAACTTATAATAATCAAGTAATTCTAAGGTATACATTTTTACTTGATGCACTGTATTAATTAATATTACTTTCTTACGGTATTTTGTGTAAATTAAATACGTGAAGAAATAGTCTGAAATGTATTCAAAACTAACTTTTAGTAACATGGGATACTCATCTGTATTATTAAGCATAAAAACTGAAAAGAAAAAAAAATGCAATCATTTGCACAAAATTTTAGATTAAAAAAAAAAAAAACAATATTGCCTTTTAATAAAATTTTGTTGTTCGATACAAACGTTAGTGATTTATTTAGAACTTTTAATTGTTTATACGGTTGTATACATTTTAAATAAAATACTTAGTTTTCTTGTTTTAAGCATTTAGAGGATACTTGGCTGAGAACAAATTAGCAAGTTAAGATTGTATTTTTATCTTTCTAATTATTTGAATTTTTTAACTAAATTTTAAAATTTTACTAATTCCAAACACATCAAATAATATACCAAAAATAGTTTTTAATTAGAAGTTTGAAGACACGAAAAACTTAAACCAAAGACTATGTGTTGAGCTGAATAACCTTACTTTTCCCTAAACAAACTTTTTTTTTTAATTTTAGTTAAATGTATTTAGTTACTTGGATTATTTTCTTTCACATATACCTTTTCAAAACTGGAAAAAAAAATCAGATAGAAAATTGTTTGTTTCTCATTTGAAAGAGCTATAAAGTAGTTTAAAAATGACACGAAATACAGGGTGTCCACTCCAATCGTGGACCAATAGCTAATTTCTCAACCGTTAGAGATAAGCATATAGTTTATTTGGGAAAAAATCTCCAAATTATGAAAGGAATTTTGGGTCTATTCAATGTTTTTCAAAAAATCAAATTTTGAAAGAGTTACGAAATTTAAATTTTTATACAGCCCCCCAGTCCTATCAATCATATTTAGTAAAACATTCTTGACACTGTAACGTTTAAAACTAAAAAAAAATCACTCTTCTACCACAAAAATTGACCGAGTTATGACGTTTTGAAAAATCAAGATTTTGAAGGATTTCGCATACGGTCCCTTAAGCGATCTCTCGATGACGTCATGAAACAATGCAAAATCTTGATTTTTCAAAACGTCATAACTCGGTCAATTTTTGTGGTAGAAGAGTGATTTTTTTTTAGTTTTAAACGTTACAGTGTCAAGAATGTTTTACTAAATATGATTGATAGGACTGGGGGGCTGTATAAAAATTTAAATTTCGTAACTCTTTCAAAATTTGATTTTTTGAAAAACATTGAATAGACCCAAAATTCCTTTCATAATTTGGAGATTTTTTCCCAAATAAACTATATGCTTATCTCTAACGGTTTAGAAATTAGCTATTGGTCCACGATTGGAGTGGACACCCTGTATATCTCTCAAAGTGTTACTTTTCATATGTATATAATAGTCAACCGTTACAAGCTCCGAGTTGTTAAATAAGAAAAAAAAAATTGCAAACAAAGAGATAGTATGTACAGAAAATAACAACGTTACGAATGTACAAATGAGCAGGGATACTGCAGACACGTGTTTCGGCGTAATTTATCTCTGAACGCTGTACACACACACAAAAAAAAAAAAAAAAGAGAATTTTCCGAGAAAATGCTATTGTACTTTTTTTATGTTGTAGAGAACTGAGAGGACAAAGCAGGTTCCAAATGTAAATGGACGAAAAAGCAATTTATAAGAATTTCTGAAGAAGTTCAAAATACAAGAATCAAAAACTATCCCTGGTGTCAATCTTAAATGCAGATCCACGCAAAAGCCCTAACAAGAAAAGCTGCTCATAAAATTGCAACAGTTACCATGTAGGCAGAATATCTCTAAAGAAAAACGAAATATATAACGATGGATCAGAGCCAGAACTGTCCTAAACCCTTAGAAATGTCTTAAACAATCGCTTGCTCTCCTTATCTAGTTTCTGAAATTCGGAAAGCTCGCTTTGTGGAGTCAGCAATTTTCAAGATAGGTGGAGATTAAAGGCCAATTTTTGCGTGAAGAATGATATTCCAGTTGCAGTCTAAGCTTGCCGACATATGAGAAAGTTTCTAGTGAAACCCAAGTTAAATCTAAAGTAACAGATATGTCTAGACATTCTATACAAGACATATCTGCTGTGTACATACGTGCAAGTGACATTTCATTCTGTTACTCTGTTGTTTTAGAGTGTTAGAGTGAAAAGCGGCGGTTTTATTAAACACATCTAAAATTTTAAGAGGTTTATATTGGTCTTTGTAAAAAATTCAACACCATGAAATAATTACCCGAATGAGTTTTAACTTGCAGCAAAGGTCAGATATAGGTTGTTATTGATATGAGTAAAGTTCCAGAATCAGAACCCATGCTTGGCGTAAGCAGCGCCCTCTGAACAGATGCTGAAAGCGTGTGAATTGAGAACTATAGTAGAAAATAGTAGGGGAAGACCGCCTATATTGGACCACTGCTTAAATTGGACCTCGGGCCTAAAATCTAGTACAGATATCTATGATACACTTTAACGGTAGAAATATAAAGTTTTAGGAATAAAATCAATGTGTATGAAGTTTCACCAGTCTGCGAACTGCGTAGCGTGAGTTACGGCATGATTTATGTTGAAAACGTGTAAAATCTTATTTTGCGGACTTGTACTTAGTAAGATAGTACTAAAACTTGTAAGCTGAGATAAACTGCTGTTATAGCATTATAATCTGTGTTTAATAAGGATTACATCTATGTATTTACATGCGCGATTGTGATATTTTTTGACAGAGAAATAAGCTGAAGAATAAAAAATGGCATGTTTTCCTTTATTGAACCGAAAAAATTTTCCTATATTGGACCAGTGGTCCAATTTAAGAATATGATTTTAAGCAAGACTTTTTGTTAAGTTTAACATAAAGTAAGTGACTCATCTGATTTAATAGCGTAGTTTAGATTATTTTAAGCATACTTTAACACCTATTCACGATATTCATTTTTTATCAAGCACATTTTCGAGTAGCAGCTAATTTTAAAAATGTATGTTTTTTTTTCTCTTTTTCCATTAGACTGCAGTTTCAGGTTGTTAAACATAGCTATTAGTTTAAGTAAAATTTATGCTGGTTTACCGAAAAAGAAAATATGAAATTCTTCGATTTGTTCAAAAAGATTTTTAAAAGAAACAATTGAAGGGTCAGGGGGAAAAACCACGGTAGTCCACTTTTTGTTGAATTTAAACTGATGCTACCACCTGTTAGAAAAATAAGTGTAATTTCGTTTAGTATATGCAATATTCGTGAAAAAACACTGTAGTACATGTATTATTGTCATTTTAGAACAAGTATACTGGGGAAGTTTATGAGTTCGTAAAGTTTAAATTTCGCTTTTCTCAAAATCAATCAAACGTGACTACCGTGGTTTTTCCCCCTGACCCTTCAATTTATATGCTACTAAAATGTTCAACGTAGATGAAGCCGGTCTTTTCACTAACTAAAAGCCTCAAAATATATTGACGTAGAAAGGTAAACACCAGTTTGGAGCAGTAAGTATACATAGATGAGAGAACATCCAATGAGATCCATTTCCCAATATCGAACAGGACTCTTATGAATAAACCGCAGTCAAGGCCAGGGCAAATGCTGTAAGTAGATTCTAAAGAACAGGAGTTTGGCCTGTTAATTGACATATGTTTAATGACATTGAATTGGCTGCATCAGAGTTAGCAGTAAGTTGTCTAGATAAAAATACTCAAAGTGAAGAGGCTACATAATCGGTGTAAGTTGTACTATTGTACACTATGTACAAGAATTAGCCACGACTGAAATTAGTACAAGCTCTGCAGAATCAGCGGATAGTTCTCATCAAAGCATGATTGTCAACTCCAACTATGGTTTTGTAAAGCCCCGGCTTACATATCATCTTACCTAAAAAATAGAAAGAACAAAAAGGAAGGCTATCTCAGCAATCATTCTAACGCCGTATGAAAGAAGCATAGAACAGAAAAAGTCACAAGAAGAAGCAAGAAACAGCACAAAACAGTTATTGCAATATTCGCCATAGAAATAAAGTGCAAAACATGATTAAGTGCATGAAATGCCATCGGTGAGTTTATCAACACTGCCTAAGTGAGACCGAAGCAAAAGAAATTCTATTGCAAATCCTGGAAAAAAGCTATATAGTTCAAATACAAATTATTCTATAATTTCCTTGCACGGTCCAATTTAGGAAGCGCATGGTTCAATATAGGCGCATATATTCCTAAATCGGACTTTTGCAACTTTTTGTAAGATAATTTTTTAAAAAATAATTTCCATATTTTTAGAAAATATAAGCTCCTAGGGCGGTTCCTGATTAAATTTAGCTCACGATGCCCTATTTTGTATTTTTGTTTTGCTTCACATTGAGCGACACAGGCCTCCTGTTCTTAGGGGGTCCAATATAGGCGGTCTTCCCCTAAATGGTTGTTTTACGGCTGCTAGCGGAAGATAATTCAATATTGGTTGCATGCGCCACCAAATTTCGTCTTTTGTATGTTGTTAAAAAAAATAGTATTTTTTGTTTTAATACGATTCTAAGACACTTTTTTGTAAAAATAAAAGCGAATACTTTTGAAAATTAATACATTTTCATTTCCAAATATAACGATTTTCAAAGGTATTTTTAGAAACGACGCATATAAACTTTAAAGGATACTGTAAAAGTTTAAGTTATAAAATGCAAAAAATGTATTCATTTTTTAAAGAATAATTTCAATATTTTGTTGTTTCACTTTTGTCCTACTATTTCAGCGTGAGGATATAGGTATGACGCATGACTTTCTATATATTGTTCTACGGTTTTGAGCATTAGGGCTACTCGCTCTAAAAATAATTCATTAAAAAAATTTAAAAAAGCCCGAATCGTTGTAACTAACATTGATATATATATATATATATATATATATATATATATATATATATATATATATATATATATATATATATATATATATATATATATATATATATATATATATATATATATATATATATATATATTAGACTGTCCCAAAAAAAATAATTTCTGAAAATCAATGCGCATACCCACTAAAGTTGTGCCAAATGACATTCTAAAGGTGTGGTAAAAATTTTAGCTAAATATTTTAAGATTAACAGACCTCTCATGAGCACCCAAAATCATTTTTATGCCCTATTTTCGGTACAAAATATGCATGATGCAACAAATATTTAAAAAATATTTTTTTATTGTTTATTCATTAGTTTGTACATTTTAAGCATAATATAGTTTAAAGCACAATGTTTTCTACATTAAATTTTATCAGTTATTGTTAACTTCAGTGTTTTCAGAACTCTGAAACTGTAATTTATAATCGCCATCTTAGGTAAACGGAACACTGCCATTTTGTCCTCGACTTACTGTAGCTCTAGAGTTAAAATTGTACGTCAGCATTTTATATAAAAACTAAAGCTTACATTATATTCATTTTTGATTTAGTTTTAATTTTCTAAATTTTTCAGAAGTAAGTTTCATTTTAATGAATATTTTCTATAGTTAAATAACAGTACATTGACTTTATATTAATTTTACAATAAGTGGTATGCAGAATTTAATTGTAGTTTTCACAATATAATATCCACACGGAAATAAAGCTGATAGAACAACTTGTTTCAGTTCTTGATATACATAATAACAACCAATCACCAACAAATGGTGAAGCACTGGGCCGCCTATTTCATGATTTAAAGATTAGGGAATTAAC